>CATIWQ010336204.1:0-19604 GCA_949673415.1 Euphorbia schlechtendalii | reverse complement strand
CTACTGATAAGTTTAATCAAATATGGTTCCAAAATCTTGTGAACTGTTGGCTATCAACTGCGCCAAAAACTTGTTCACATATAAAATGTAGGTGTTGTCAATACCCCTTACCACATAGAAAAATGATGATAACTGCAAGTAAATAGTTGCGATGTAGTTTTAAAAGATATCGAACCCACAGGGAAGGAACCTGGTCTAAAGATAACTAGGGAAGCGTAGAAGTAAAAAAAATAAAAATAGATTAAGGATTTTTATGGGTAGGAAGATTAGAACGAAAAGTTGAGTAAATATAGATGTGATAGATTAGAAACTCTAAATAAATAGATTTTCACTACGAACAAGTATAGCAGATAAAACATGCAAGTTTAACAAAGTTTTTCCGACCCTCTAGATTATCTAACAGATTCGGTTTTAGACACTCAGATGTTTAATGATTCACCACAGAGCAACACATGAAATAACTTTTCTAAGTCTAGCGTAAATGAAATAAGACAATTATGAAAACCTGGACAACATTAATACTATGCTTAGTACGGGTCGCTCTCACATAACCACATTTAGCAAGTTACCATTCCAAAAATGTTGGCTCACTAAATAGCGTTATATCACAGATCCAGTGATCATACACGATATTGTTAACCTTGAAACTACTCTAAAAATTAAAGCCAATGCATATAACTTGATTAATATAAAAGACTTAGCACGAAATACACATTATGATACATAGACATATAATAAACTTTGAAATAGAAAGTATAAGTAGAAAGCAAAGAAAAGTTGTAAGGTATGGAAGTGAAAGCTAAAGTTGATCAAACCGTATCCATTCTTTGCGAATATCGAACAAACAAATATTGAAGAATGAAAACTGTTATTGATAAGTGATTTGCAAGTACACTTATACAACAATCGCTCAAATACGTAGAGAAATCTAGTGATCGAAATAAGGAATCGAATCACTTAAACATTTTCTCGCTAACACATAAGAACGTAGCGAATCTAACTATACACACACTATATTTTCACTCTAATGTTTTCCACACTATTCATCCCATGAAATTGAAGAGGATTGGAGCCTTATTTATAGAGTTTGAAGGGTTGCATCTATCCAAACGAAGAGTCACATCCATTGGTGAAAGATTGCATCTCTTCAATGTGATTGGTTGAGAGGCTTTGATTCAATCTATAATGGATAGGCACATTTTCATGATTGGTTGACTCCTGATAAGTGTCTTTTCATTGGTAGTTGATGGCGGTTGATCATACTTATCTAGCGGTTGGTAGTTAAGAAGATAATACCAGAAAACCATCCATGTCACGACCGCGATATGTGATTCGCGACCATGAATCTTTTGCTGGCAGATTTCTATTCTGAAGTGACCAAGTCACGACCGCGAATGATTATCGCTACCGTGAATTGAATTTTCTTCAGAAATCTCTTTGTAACTTCACTGATCTTTGACAGCTTCGATCCTAAGCCAAATCTTTAAGTTCCACGCATCTTTTTGCACCTTTTTCACTCTTTTTTCATAGAATTCCACTTCTGATCATTTTACTTCCAAGATTTACCTAGTATCTGCATTTGCATAAAAAACAACTACATACCATGTGAAATCTTTTATATGAAGTATAAAAATGATTCAAACTATAGTGTTTATTGTTTAAAACTATTATGATAATAAGTGTAATTATACACTTATCAACGGATACCGAGGACGCTCAGGAAGATTTCCCTTGTTTAAGTTTGCAGTTCTGAGGGTATTTTCAGCTACCTTCTCCCCCTTTGATATCTATCCCTGTACTATTTATTTAAAGTAGACATGAAGGAGTATAAAGCAGACTGAAAATCCTACCTTCCAATGATATGAGGGGAAATTTCCTGCTCCAGCATCTCTTTACCCTTATAGGTTATAAAATCTTGATCATTCAATTCTCTGAGGAGCAGATGATGTCAGTTGGAAAGAAGAGTCATTTAATCAAATACCTAGCGTGCGAACTGTTGAAAGCACTACAACAAAGGTCTGAAATCTGAGGTAGAGAGAGCAATCTTCAACTTCGCTTCAATATCTAGGATCTTTGGGTAGATAGATGACATACACCTTGAAGTATAGTCAATGTCCTTGGAATCATACATCCTAGTTATCACAAGCTATCCTATGTTCTTATGAAGATCTTCAATTTTGGATTTGAGAACATTGAGCTTCTTTTGTATTGATAGACCATTTTCAAGGTCTAAGGCCTTAGTAGGTTTTGGAAAGATCTTGCTCATAGATTCAAAGATAGTCTTTTGCGCCTTTGAGACAAAGTTATCTATGTTGTCATTGATCTCTTTGTAGATGACACCTAGCTTGTTGGTTAGAGCACTCATTCATAGCCTTCACAACTTGATCAATCTTGGCATCATAGTTGATCATGAATTTGGATATACTCTCCAGCACTTTTACCATGTTATGCCCTATATCTTTGGTGGTCTCCACCTCCTTGAGCACATTATCAAGTTTGCGAATTGGTGCTCTTCTTGATTTTTCCACACTCTTCCCTAAACTTATATAATTGTGTAGCTTGAGTTTCCATTATAGAACTCAAACTACTCAGCTGCTCAGCAACAGCATCTACACTACCCTTTATCTTTCTTGCAACCTCATTAGCAAGTGCAATTTACATGGGGATAGATGTAATAGCTATGCCAAGCTGAGCTGCAGAATCCGATAAGCTAGTTAAGATTAGAACCATCTTATCCACAAGCTCTTGGCACTCTCCTTGGCTAAGTGATTTCTAATCACAAAAAGACTGCCTTGAATATTTTCAAACTCTTTAAGTAGATAGATTCAAAGGGTAAGCTTGTATGTTCATCAAATTTTGGGAACTTAGCCTTTGGTTTAGTGGAGAAGTCCGCCAATTCTTGGGCTAGCAGTAATTTGCAAACTACCCCATCTAACTCCCTTATCTGAGCCAAGATTGATGAATCATCCAAGTTCTCTTGAACTGGCTTACTGCTGGAGGTGGGTACTTCATCGGTTGTAAAATTTACCTTAGTAACCTCCTCACTTGCATTTCCATGCTGAGCAGAGTTCTTAGCGTTAGGAACTTCTCTAATCAGGGGGGGATTGGAGGGGTTGAGGATGGGTTTGAAGAAGTGGTTGGTTTAGAACTTTGTACATTTGAAGAAATGGGGGTTGGTTTAAATTTTACAAGGGAAGGATTATTTGATTTTGGGTTTGTGTTTGAGTATGAGAAGGAGTAGAATGTGGGGAAAAAGAATCTTGTGTATGGTTAGGAGAGGAAGGGATATTTACAGGTGAATTTATAGAGTTTGGGGGTTGAGAATTTATTGAAAAAGTAGGAATTTCAGAATCCACAAGAATAGAAATTGAGGGATTTATACAAGGAATAGGGTTAGGATCTACAAAAGAAATAGGGGTGGGATTTAAGAGTACCTTTGGGTTAGTTGTTTGACCCAATGATGGGTTATCTTGAGGTACATCAGTCTGAGTGGGAAGATCCTCAGCCTGAGTGAAGGAAGGAATGGGGATGCTAGGTTCATTATGATTTGATTCATCCTGATCAAGGTTAATGGTTTCTCCAGCATCCTCATCATTACTCACCATTTGGACATTTTTCCTTAGAGGCCTATTGGTCTCAGTGCGCTTGCGTTAAGTCTCTTTAGCCTTAGTTATAATTTATTCCACGTGGGCTGTAGCGCCAAGACTTATGGTTTCGAAGTCCTCCTCCTTGCTCTTTTTAGAGTCACTTTTTCCTTTAGTTTCCTCAAAAACTTCTAATTTGCGCTTTCTTTGGTGCAAGGTCTCTTTTCCCTCCACAACATCTTCTTCTTCTTCTTCTGCCTGTTGCTTCACCTCAACTTCTCTCTAAGTGCAAGTCTTGGCTTTCATTTACTTCCTTTGCCTTGCTGGGGGGCTAGGCAAGCATATCTCCTGCCCTTGTTTTTTATGGACTCTTCTTCTTAGCCTTGGAAGATGTAGCTTTAGGCTTAGGAGAGGTTACGGTTATTGTGATTTGCTCCATTTTAGTCAATAAAGGAATATTATCGCTAATGTCCTCACTGCCTCCCTCAAAATTAACCATAAAGCCATCTTCCTCCTCCTTAGGCACATCCGAAGGTAATACTGAAGGTACACACTTGATTTTCCTCTTCTCTTGTGCTTTGTTGTACCCAGTATGCTCTTGGTCATGATATAGCTTAGTGAAGTGCTATAAATCCAATGTCTTCTTTACAGGCACCACCATATCACCCGGCCCTCTAAAATTCAATGTTGGGTTTGATAGTTTTGGTCTTTTTGAGTGGAATAGAAGGTATGATAATTTTATAGGTATGTATTTCTACTTGGTTTTGTGTTTGTGTTTGGAGAAGAGAAGAAGTAGAGGTTTTAGTATTATTTACTAGAGAAGAGTTGGGAGAGATAGAATCATGGCTTTTGGTAGGAGAAGAAGGGACATTTATAGGTGAATTTTTGGGTATTAATAGGAGAAGAAGGTATAATAACAGGGGAATTTACAGTATTTGAAGGAGGATGAGAATTTACAGAGGAAGGAATTTCAGTTTCTACAGGAGTAGGAACTAGGGTATCTATAGAAGAGTTAGATTGAGGATTTACAAAAGAAAGGGGGTAGGATTTAGAGATACCTTTGGGTTAGCTGTTTAACCTAAGGATGGATCAGCTTGATGTATCTCAAACTGAGTAGTAGTTTCCTCAATTTGAGTAAAATTGGGTATGGGGATGTTGGATTTAAGAAGATCAGACTCTTCCTGAACAAGGTTGAGGGTTGCTCTAACAATCTCATCACTACTCACAACTTTCACGTTTCTTTGTAAGGGCCACTTGGTGGCAAAAAGCTTTCGCTGAGTGCCCTTTGCTTTGGCAATTGCTTTGTTTAGCTCAGCGGTAGCACCAAGACTCATAGTGTCCTCATCCTTCAATTTCTTGGCCTCTCCCTGCTCTTCTGATTCCTTAGATATGACTAATTTGATATTTCTTTGGCGCAAGGTTTCCTCGGCCTCAATCTCATCCTCTTTCTCCTCAACTTGATGCTTAGCCTCTCTTTGAGTGCGAGTCTTGGCCTTCATTTGCCTCCTTTGATGTTGGGGCCGAGCAGGGACTTCTTCGGATGCTGGCTTGCTCTAAAATGCTGGAGATGGGCAAATGGTCGCTGGAGTTCTCACTTCCATCAAAGTCTACCATGAATCTATCTTCTTCTTCCTTTGGGATATCCACAAGCACCACTATTGGTACGCACTTCAGCTTGCACTTTTGTTGTGCCTTGTTGTATCTAGCATGCACTTGATCATGATTCAGCTTGGTGAAGTGGGTGAGATCTAGCTTCTTATTCATTGGCAGCACTATGTCACCAGACTCCCCCAAAAACTACGCTATGTCCACCTTCACTGCCCTCATCAGTTTGGTAATGAGGTAACCATAGTGGTGGATAGTAGTCAGTTTCATCAGGTGGTGAAGGATCATTATAGGCCAGTTTAGCCTCTTACCCTCTACCATATAGTAGACCACACACCTCTCAAAATAGGAGTAGATGGACATAGATCCAGTCTTTGGCTGCAGCAGCTTCACCACTAGCTCGTGACAAGCTCTCATAGTCCAGCTCATCTCGATCGTTGCAATCTCCCCTGAAACATAGTTGATGGGGAGCTCCCAATCCTCAGGGATGGCCACCAGGTCTTCATCACCAGTCTTGCGAAGTATGGTGCCTTTGTGAGGCAGGGTCAAGATGCTCCTAATAAGTTTGGAGCAAATTAAGGTTGATTTATCTCTAAAATCCCCCAGCAAGACATCATTGAGGCTTTGGATGGTGTAGAGGTGAGAATAAAATGCACTAATTAGTCCGACTATTGCAGGTCCTTCCATTCGCATAAAGGAACTCAAGCTTTGTTGCTTGATGACCTTGTGCATGATCCAATTTCTGAGAAGGCTCTCATAATCGACCTTATAAACAATGACAAACTCTAATTTGTTTGCCCAATCCACCTTTGTGCAAACGATTCCCACTTCCAAAGCAAGCTTCTCCATCTTAATCTCCTTTTGCTTTTACAAAACTCTTGAAATGATGATGATATGTGGCACAATCTCAGCTCAAGATGAGAATTAACGTTGAGATTTAACCTTGATTAACTGCCTTAGTAAAATAGTGAGTTTCACTGTAGACGGTTGTCGCTTCAAAATCATGACTTTTCGAAAACGTAGAATTTGATTTTAATCACGAAATAGTAACTCACGCTGTTACTTTAAATTATAGATGACTTCAAACACTTGTCATCACCTTGCTGAAATAAAGCTTGATCTTCAACACTTAGCCAAATTTCTAATTTTTTCTTTCTTCTTCTTCATTACAATGGGTTCTCCATACCAATGATCTTCCTTAGAACATTGAATTGTTCCTTTGGCAATGGTTTGGTGAATATGTTAGCAAGCTGTTCCTCTGAAGGAGCATACTCCAGCTTGACATCACCCTTTAACACATGATCTCTAATGAAGTGATGTTTGATGTTGACATGCTTCATCCTGCCATGCTGAACTGGGTTCTTAGATAGGTCAATTACACTCTTGTTATCACACATAACTTCAAGACACTTTGACTTTATATCATAGTCTTCAAGTTGCTGCTTAATCCATAGCAAATATACTATGCAACTACCTATAACCATGTACTCAGCTTCAGCTGTACTCACAGCAACAGAAGTTTGCTTTTCTTGCTGTTCCATGAGATTAAGCAATTTCCAAGGAAATGGCATCCTCCTATGGTGCTTTTCCTATCCAGCTTGTCTCTTCCATAATTAGCATCTGCGAATCCTCTAAGAGTGAAATATAAGCTATTAGGATACCAAATACATGCTTTAATAGAACCTTGCAAGTACCTGAGAATTCTCTTAATAGTTGCTAAATGAGATTCTCTAGGACCAGCTTGATAACGAGCACAGTAGCACACATCATATTGTATGTCTAGCCTACTAGCTGTAAGATAAAGAAGAGAACCAATGATTCCCTTGTAGAACTTGCTATCTACAGGTTTTCAAGCTTCATCTTTACTTAAGATAGTATCAGTGGCCATGTGAGCGGACATTGGCTTGGAATGCTCCATGTCAAAGTTCTTCAGGACTTCTTTGGCATACTTTGCTTAACTGATAAAGATTTAGTCTGCTTGATTTGAAAACCAAGGAAAAATTTGAGCTCTCTTATCATAGACATTTCAAACTCGCTTTTCATCTGCTTGCTAAATTCCTTCTATAGTTTCTCATCAGTTGCTCCAAATATGATATCATCAACATATATTTGGACCAACAACACATCTTCTTTTCTTAGCCTGATAAATAGAGTTGTATCTACCTTCCCTCTTTCATAGCCTTTGCTGATTAAGAAATTAGTCAGCCTCTCATACCAAGCTCTTAGAGCCTGCTTCAATCCGTAGAGAGCTTTCTTCAATTTGAAGACATGCTCAGGATACTTCAGATCTTCATAGCCAGGAGGCTGGCAAACATACACTTCTTCTTGAATAAATCCATTCAAGAATGCGCTCTTGACATCCATTTGAAATAATTTGAAGTTCATATGAGATGAGAAAGTACACAAGATTCAAATTGCTTCAAGCTGGGCAACTGGAGCATAAGTCTCATCATAATCTATGCCTTCGTACTGATTATAGCCTTCGCAACAAGCCTATCTTTATTCTTGATAATAGGGCCATCTTGATAAGTGTATAATTACACTTATTATCTTAATATTTTTACTCATAAATTGATATGGTTTAGAGTCATTTTATACTTCATATGAAAGATTTCACGTGGTATGTAGTTGTTTTTGATGCAAGTGCAGGAACTAGGTGAATCTTGGGAGTGAAATAATCAAAGATGGAATTCTATGCAAAAAGAGTGAAAAAGGTGTAAAAAGATGTGTGGAATGCAAGGAATTGGCTTAGGATCAAAGTTGTCAAAGATCTCTAAAGTTGCAAAGAAGAATCATGAAGAAAAGCATAAGTCGCAACCATGTCATGATGATTCCTATTCGTGATTGGATAAGTAACGCTAGTGACTATCTCTCATGATCATGACTTATCATTCTTCACTAGTAGTAAGTTACCAACATACATTCACAATCACAAAATGTAAATCACGCTTGTAAATGTGACAGTTTTTGGTTAAATATCTCAACTACCAACCACAGGATAAGAACGATCACCCACCATCAACCACCAGACAGAAAGACACCTTTTAGAGAATAAAGAGGCATGAAAAGGTGCCTATTTATTGAAGATAAGGATGAAATCTGACATCCAATGACATGAAGATGATGCAACCCTTCACCAATGGATGTGACTATTCATTTGGATAAACTCAACCTTTCACACTCTATAAATAGAGGTTCAATCAACCAATTTCGTAGCATATGGGGAAGAGATGAAGAAAATGTGTATGACATAGATAGAGAGTGAAAGTTATATATTTCACCAAGTTGAAGTGTTAGAGAGAAAAATGTATAAGTGATTCGATTCTTGTTTCATTCACTAGATTTCTCTACAAATTTGAGTGATTGTTGTATGAGTGTAATTGCAAAGCGCTTATCAATAAAATTTTTTGTTCTTCAACATTCATTATTCAATATTCACAAAGAATAGAATCCTAGCAGAGGTTTTGTACAAGTAGAGACCAAATTCAAAGTAGACGTAGGAATTGCGGGAATTGACGACTCCCATTAAAAGAGTGGATACGGTTTGATCAACTTTAGCTTTCACTTGCATACCTTACAACTTTACTTTGTTTTCTACTTATACTTTCCAATTCAAAGTTTATGATATGTCTATGTTTCATAACGAGTATTTTGTCTTGCGTCTCTTATATTAATAAAGTTATATGCTTTCAAGTTGACTTTAAGAGTGATTTCGGGGTTAATGAGATTGTTTATAGTCATTGGATATGTGATTTTAACTCTGTTTAGTGAGCCAACATTTTTGGAGTGGTAACATGGTAAATATGGCTATGTGAGAGTGACCCGTACTAAGCGTACTTTTACTGTCGTATAGGTTTTTATAAGTGTCATAATTCGTTTACTCTAGATTTAGAAAAGTCATTTCATGTGTTGTTCTGCGGTGAATTATAGGATATTTGGGCTTCTAGAATCGAGTTTGTTGAAGTTATTTAGTGCATAAAACATAATTGATTATTATATTTTACTCTACTATACTTGTTCTTAGGGAATATCTATATGCTTTGCATCTTCTCTAATCTATTCATGCATCTATCCATTCATCAGTCCACCATTCCAAAACCCTGAACTTATTTTATTTTCTTTTATCCCGTAACTCTATTTGATATTTAGAATCGAATTCCTTCCTTGTGGGATCGATATCTTTTAAAACTACATCGCAATTGTATACTTGCAGTTATCATCATTTTTCTACATGATTAGCGGTACTGACAACACTTGTTAAATTTAGAACTTTTATATTATCAGTAGAAAAGTGGCGAACAAGTTTATAACGCTGTTACCGGGGAAGGCAAGTTCGTTCTAGAGATCAAATTACCAGGAGACTACGGTACATTTTCTAACTATCTCTATCTATTTCTTTCTTGAACTGTATAATTTGTCTATCCTAACTTGGATGTGAAAAAGAATATGAAATAATCATCTTGGAGGTGATAAGTCATATTATTACATCTGAATTCTCGAAAAATAAAAAATTTTCTTCTATTTTACCTCATTGGGATTGCAACTCCATATCGTGCTCATGAATCCCTATAAAAAACTTTCTGTTTCTAAATTCTTGTAAGTCACGATCGTGAATTATAGTCCCGATCACGATTTGTGTGAAAACTACAGCAGTTTAGTAGTTATTCGATGGTTATTTTTCCAAACTCTATAAATTGATGTGCAATTTACATCAATTCTCACTTCTGAAAATTTGAAATTCTTATCTTTTTCAACAATTTTCCAAATCTGAAACCATTTCATTCCTTTAATTTCATTCTAAATTCAACATGGTTCTAACAAATAAATCCAATCAGGTTTCGCCCTCAAACTTCAAGAATGGTATGAGGCACCATTCCCTATCCATTCTCATGAAGAAGGACATCATTATGAGATGATCAAGAATGCTGGATTTAAGAGTTTAAATACTATTATAGGAACAGTTTCAGTAATCTTAGGGTTCATGACAAAGTGATGTACTATCTCAAAGTTTTAAACTTTATCATTTATTCAAACATGACTGTGAGTGGGCGACACGAAGCGGTGGGCTAAGAGCGAGCGGTTTCATAGGCGCGGTCAACTGGGGTGTTTGAAAAAGTAAGGCACCGGGTTAGGGACCCGAGAAAGAAGGTTGAAAGAGAAGGTGAAAATAATTTTAGATTGGTTCGAACTCGAATCCGCCGTCTCTTAGTGTAGAGTCGCCACCTGGATTAGCACTTTCTAGGAATTAGAGTCCTGTGAGGCTTAACGTCCGGGGAAGGCCAACCAAGACATAGAGATTCGGGTCTGGGATAAGTTGCTTTTTTTTAAGTGATCACATTATATTACATCTACAGAAAATCGTATTTTCTTAATTACGCATATTCGCAATTAGGTCATTTTTCGAGCTTACATGCATGATTCATGTATTGCAAAATAATAAACCATCCACAAAGCGGAATAATAAACCATCCACAAAGTAGTAAGTAAATGCGAAACGTAAATGCGAAAAATAAAGATTACTAGGCTTCCAAAAATCAGGGGATGCAACCGCCCGCTAACCTATTACATTTCTCAAAAAAATGAAATTGCAATACCCGAAGGAAAATTAAAATCCTAAACATACATCTAACTTGCATCCATAAAGGTTAGCACATGGAATATCACATATGTTCGATTTGATTTTAGCGAGGCCCATGTGGCCTAATTAAAACATCGAAGATTTTAAAGTTGTTAATTTAAATAAAAATTGGTTCATTTTTATTTACAAGTATGTTGGTCAATTTTATTAGTGAAAATGACCGCATGGAAAAAATGTGAGGTTTGTTATCCGTGAATAATTTTAATTCCATTCGTTGGGGTATTCTAAAAAAATAAAGAAAAGAAATAAAGATGAAGAAGAAAATTACAACATTATTTACATAAAAAGAAATAAAAATATTCCTAGGTCCACAAATAAAATCAGAAAAAGATGAAGTAGACGATGACCGTGGAATTCACAGTTCTAGGAACTCAAAGGCTTACCCTTGCAGTATGAATCCACTTCGATGTATCCATTCGATCCCCGGGAGCATTCTTCGTTCATTTTGATGTAATTGTAGTTTAATTTGAAAATACATGTCTATTTATCCAAAAGATAATCAAACTCGGGTTCTTAATTTGTTTTAGACCCGAGAACATTTGAGGATTTTTGAGAAAATTAGATGAAGAAATTTGATTTTAAGATGAAGAAGTTTGGAATCCATAAGTGTTTTGGATCCAAGAAAGTGTTAGAAGTAAAGAAAGTGTTAGAAGAAAAGAAAGTATTTGTTTGTGTTTTTTTATCTGAAAACGAGAATTTTTCTCTGAAAATTTCGAGCACACTTGCAATTGAAAATTCCCCTTATTTATAGGGGGAATTTTTTTTTCAATTTTTTGGTCACACCCTCACCGGCGAGGGTCCTCCCATCGCTGGCGAGGGTGGCAGCCTCGCCGCTAGGGTCCTGCCCTCGCCAGCGAGGGTGGCCCATGAAAATATGATTTTCATGGGCCATTCCCTCTAATTTATTATTTTTTTTATTTTTTAATTTTTTATTAATTTTTGAAATAATAAAAAAATATAAAATGATTTAGTTAAATTATTTTGGATCCTGAAATATTTATTTATGTCCCTCAAAAATATTTTAAGCCTTTAAATATTTATTTAGGGTCCCAAATATAACTTTTAACGAGGAGAAATCCCATTTAAAGATCATCGAACAGTAAAAAATAGTGTGATTCGAGGATAAATATCTTGAAAAGCTGTCATCATTGAACGCATGAGCTGGTATAAAATCCCCATTCTCACAGCTACCCCTCGTGTGATAATTGCTTATTGTATAACTAGTATATCACACGAAAAGAGTGTAGGGATAGAGAGTATACCTGATCGGTGTGGTTAGTGAGTTCTTGTTCCCAATTGGTGATAATATAGGCCTTCCTTTCTGGCATAGTGTCTTCATAGGGTTATCCATTTCTTTCTTCAAAATCCCTTAGTTACTTGATGCACCTTGTGGGCAGGTCGACCATTTCTTTCTGCGTCATCCCTGTTGTAGTAGACAACCGTTTCATTCTTCGGTTGATAAATGAGGCTGTTTCTTTCTTCAGCCATTGAGATAATCGTTTCCTTCTTTGATTGTATTTTGTATTTCCTTAATAAGATGTTGACATGTTTCCTATGACAAATCAGAGAAAAGATAATGTTAATACATTTAATGATGAATGTTTTAATTATTTGATTGAGTTTATGCAAAGCAAAAATTTTGCCCCTTCAATCAAAAATTAAAACATGATAAGTAAATAAGTTTAATAGAAATTTGAGGATGTCCCGAGAACCGCTCCATTGTTTAGGAGGCTTTTATGGTGTTGTAATGTTGACTTTAGGCTTGAGTGGGCCGTCGTCTTGTTTGTGGGTTCCTCATATGGAGGTGGAGAATCTTGTTTATCGGGATAGTGTTGCCCTAGTTCAGCATCGTCTTTATTTGAAAATGTCATGATGTGAATGCAATGTATGCATTTTTTATGCATGAACAATATTCATCATATGATGTATGTTCATCTATTGTAGGTGTCGTGGGCTTCGTTCATTGAAGAGCCTTCTCTTATGCTGGTGCATGGTTACCCTTAAGGTTTGTTTTGTTAGGGATTCCATGGATGACTCCCTTGGAGTGACGACCATGGGTTTGTTGTATCAGATTCGAGTTCATAGCTTGGATATGGTTTGAGGAAAGTCTAGATGAGTCGTTGATCCCGCATTATGTTGGCGATGACTGCTTGGAAGTTGTTTTCCTGAAGTGTTGAAGGTATGTGATGCCTCATACCATTCTGAGGAAGAGATGATGAGTTTGATATTTCTTTGGTTCTAATTTTTGCATAGATAGCCCTTGCGGGTTTTCAATCTATGGAACCTTGTCTTAATTTTTGCCTGGATCGCCCTTTCAGGTTTTCAATCCAGCAAACTCATTTTTCTTTGTTTTATTCTTTACTATTTCTATCTTTTTTGGATGTTTACTTGCGATATTCTACCATTGGCATGCAAGCAATCAAGATAAGCATATGCATAAAGATTCAGCAAAAATGACAATTCATTGATGAACTTAACAGGGGTATAAATGTTTCAAATGATTTGACTCCTTCCTTCAATTAGCCCTTTCAGGTTTTCTAACTAATGTGGTTCTCTCGATGTCCTAAGTTTTGCTTAAGCCACCCTTTTCGGGTTTTCAACTCAACTGACTATTTTTTATGTTTTGAAAAGAAGCCCTAATTTTTTCTCAACTAACCGAGTGTTAATTGACAGGCCAAATACAAATTTATTTGTACTACTTTTTATTGATTTATTTCTTTCACTTATGTTTAGTCCCAACTTGCTTGGTCGACATTTTGGCCTTTTGATATTTGCATGATGAGGTAATTGCTATCACACATTATCTAAGTACATGTATTTATCTCTCTCTTTCTCTCAAGAGTCAAATCATTTGAATTTATTGTGGGGAATCCATTTATACCCAAATTAATTTCATGACATGACCTGTCACATGTGCTAAAAACATTATGTATATGTTTATGAGAATGCGTGATGTTATTGATAAAATATTAGACAAATAAAAAATGTTCAATTTATTCAAAAATAATTCAAAAGAAGCCTCGTAGGCAAAGTAGCTAAATGCTAATTTATTCCATGATTATTCATCATGGGTTAGTGCCCCTCATATTCATCAATGGATTCAAAGTGCTCCATCCTCTCTGCCTTCTCAAACACTTCTTGATAGCTAGAGAAGCTATTAGATCTGAATTTGTTCCTGTATGGTGGTAGTACGCCGTCCAACAGCTTTGTTATCATCTCCGGTAGGGTCAAACAAGTCTGCATCCTGACATGTGTAGCCATCATAAGCGTATAGTAGGATTTAAAGCTCTCACCCTGCCTTTGTCTTATAGCCTTTAGATGTTTCATTGTGGTTTCCATTTGAGAGTTGAAACCATAATGCTCCAGCATAGCTTGAGCGAGGTTATTCCAATCGGTAACAATGTCTAGCGGAAGGTGGCTGTACCATTCATTGATCGGGTGGCCCAAGGTGAAGACGAAGAGATTAGCCATCATTCGATCACTGACCCTCAATGCTCTCATTGCCATTTGATAATGCGTCAAGTGAGCGCGCGGGTCACCAAATCCTACGTACTTCTCAAACTGCGGCATTGTGAAGTTTGGGGGTAAGATGTCTTCATCCCCGACTATCAGTTATGCAGGGTATGTGTTCCTTAGGTGACCACAGTGAGTGGCCAAGAACTGTTGCCATAATTCTGCCATACCAAGTTGTTGGAGGATGGCGTTCCCCGTGTTTGGGTAAGAGCTATATTACCCTTGGGGAAATGCCGCAAAATGGGGTAGTTGAGGTGCCTGGAGCTGTGAGATAACTGACGTACTCCAAGTGGGAATAGGCTGTTGGTAGAAGGGCCCTGGTGTGAATGCCGGCTGGGCTATTTTTCCAGGGAAGAATTAACTTTAGTTTAGCTGACTATGTCTTACCCTGAACTAATAAAAGGTGGTAGGAGCTAAGGGCACCATGTGTGAGGTGGGAGGTCCTCTTGTCAGATTGACGTTGTAAAGGGTGACCTCCAAGTTAGACGCTGTATTCCGGGCCCTCCCAATATGTTGGCAAATGAGCGATGCTAGCTATTCGCTATTGGCAAAGGCATTTAAAGTAGCTGCAATCTCGGTGCTCACCTACCACTGCTGAGAATTTTGTCCCGTAAGGACATGGTGATCCTCTCCCGTACCTTCTTCTCGTGGATTAGCCATGACGGATGTGCGTTGAATCGAATCTGAGTCTAAACCCGAGTCTTCACTTGTGTTAATGTATGGAACCCCCTCCAAACTGGCCACGATCGAAGAAACACGGACTAGGCAACGAGTGGGCCTTTTCCAAGCTTAGATACATAAGCAGACGATCAGATTGTGCATGTAAGACTCGTGATATGATTCATGATGCAAAAAATGCATGAGATGTTTAATGTTATGGCTGCTCACAAAAGGGGTTAGCATGCCATGATGTGAAATAACATGTATGTCAATCCATTTGAAACAAATACGTTAGTCGTTAGGTAAAGATGAAAACATGTGGAAATAAAACTCCAATAACGGGGTTTGGATTTGAGATCTATATAATGTCAGTGTGACATCGTAATATGAGTGGTGTAAGTAAGGTGACTAAATTACCTATGTGGTAATAGGTCAATGGTTTGAGGTTTTATACTATGACTAAGTCTCATGGAATGAGGGGGTCAAAATTGTTTTGGGTAAGCGATGTGACATACCCTAACAAAATGAAAACAACTACCGTATGTAGCTACCTAATGAATGATTTGGTTATTTTGCCCAATTAGGGCAGAGCTTCGAATACCTATGTGGTCATCACTAGTTGAGGGTATGTGGTGATACGTGAATTATTGCCTCGTGTGGGTGAATGATGTTAAGGTAGGACTTTTGAAGTAAGTTTTCCTCGTGTGGGCTTAGGTTCAGACATCAATTAGGATATCCTTTAATGTGGGAAAAATGGTTTTGGGTAGGTATTTGCCCCGTTTGGGCTTTTGGTGTGTATAATTGCCCCGGAAGGGCTATGAACTGGACATCAAGTGGACATCTAATCGGTAATGTGGTGGAAAGGTTATTACCCCTTGTGGGCTAAGTGTCAGATGTCAAGTGGACATCACATTGTAAAAGGAAGGTATGTTCTCCATGTGCAGGCTAATAGCGGGATGTCAAGTGGACATCTCACTTTGAAAAAGGGGTAAGTGATGTCCCTAAGTGGTTTTATGTTGTCCTAGGGTGACATAGTGTCAACTATGCCTAAGTGTATGTGATATTGGTTTGGTATCGTGATATGTACATTTAATATCATGAGTGTGTGCATTCAAGTGTCTGCACAAAAATTCATGGTTAGCATGACAATTGTTCAGTGATAAATTCAAAGTAGTATACACATAGCACATAGCATGCAATGTCCAAACTTCCAACCATAAAACTCCCACGTGTAGGGTTTTTGGCTAGTCTCTATCCTAAGTTTGGTTCATTTTAGTACCGCAAGGATACTAAGGAGCACACCTGCAGGAAAATATAATACATGATCGTGTGTTTGGGTAACACCCTAGGGAAAATGCCTACTATTTATTTACATGAGGTTTATAAATGGGTTGCTGATGTAGAAGGTTCTTGTTGCACTAAAATACACTCCAAGCCTCTAACGAGGGAGGTACATGCGATATGGCAACAAGTGCTCCACCAGCTCAAGTACTATCTTTTCTCAGGGAGGCAGATTAGTGCAAGAGAAAGCTTCGCGGTAATAGGGGTACCTTAGACTTATGGGCTAATCCCCTCTATTGCTATGCGTTATTTATGAATATGCCATAATTATGAGAAAATAGAATAATGTGATCAATAATTTTTGACACTTATCCAAATCTAAAACCTTAAAAAAACCAAGTTTTAGAAAAATCCCTAGTGGAGTCGCCACTATGAGCAAGCGACATTGAGCGGTGGGCCAAGAGCGCGCGGTTTAATAAGCGCAGTCCACCGGTGTGTTAGAAAAAGAAAAGCACCGGGTTAGGGACCCAGGAAAGAAGGTTGAAAGAGAAGGTGAAAACAATTTTAGATTGGTTTGAACTTGAATCCACGTCTCTTAGTGTGGAGTCACCACCTGGATTAGCTCTTTCTAGGAATTAGAGTCCTATGAGGTTTAACGTCCGGGGATGGCCCACCAAGACATAGAGATTCGGGTCTGGGATAAGTTACTTATTTCTTAAGTGATCACATTATATTACATCTACGAAAAACAGTATTTTCTTAATTGCGCATATTCGCACTTAGGTCATTTTTCGAGTTTATATGCATGATTCATGTATTGCAAAATAATAAACCATCCACAAAGCGGAATAATAAACCATCCTCAAAGCAGTAAGTAAATGTGGAAAGTAAATGCGAAAAATAAAGATTACAAAGCTTCCAAAAATCAGGGGATGCAACCGCCCGCTAACCTATTACATTTCCCAAAAAAATGAAATTGCGATACCCGAAGGAAAATTAAAATCCTAAACATACATCTAACATGCATCAACAAAGGTTAGCACAGGGGCTATCACATATGTTCGATTTGATTTTAGCGAGGCCTGTGTGGCCTAATTAAAACATCGAAGATTTTAAAGTTGTTAATTTAAATAAAAATTGGTTCATTTTTATTTACAAGTATGTTGGTCAATTTTATTAGTGAAAATGATCGCATGGCAAAAATGTGAGGTCTGTTATCCGAGAATAATTTTAATTCCATTCGATGGGGTGTTCTAAAAAAATAAAGATGAAGAAGAAAATTACAACATTATTTACATAAAAAGAAATAAAAATATTCCTAGGTCCACAAATAAAATCAGAAAAAGATGAAGCAGACGATGAGAGCAGAATTCGCAGTTCTAAGAACTCAGAGGCTTACCTTTGCGATATGAATCCACTTCCGTGTATCCGTTCGATCCCTGGGAGTATTCCTCATTCGTTTTGATGTATTTGTAGTTTAATTGGAAAATACATGTTTGTTTATCCAAAAGATAATCCGACTCGGGTTCTAAATTTGTTTTAGACCCAAGCATATATGAGGATTTTTGAGAAAAATAGATGAAGAAATTTGATTTTAAGATGAAGAAGTTTGGAATCCAAAAGTGTTTTGGATCCAAGAAAGTGTTAGAAGAAAAGAAAGTATTTGTCTGTGTTTTTTTATCTGAAAAAGAGAATTTTTCTCTGAAAATTTTGAGCCCCCTTGCTCTTCAAAATTCCCCCTATTTATAGGAGTAATTTTTTTTTGGATTTTTTGGTCACACCCTCTTCGGTGAGGGTCTTGCCCTCGCTAGCGAGGGTGGCAGTCTTGCCGGCAAGGGTAGCGAGGTATGTACCCTCGCCAGCGAGGGTCCTGCCCTTGTCGGCGAGGGTATTTATTATTTTTTTATTAATTTTTGAAATAATAAAAAAAATACAAAATTTTTTATTTAAATTATTTTGGACCTTGAAATATTTATTTATGTCGCTTAAAAATATTTTAAGCCTTTAAATATTTATTTAGGGTCTAAAAGATAACTTTTAACAAGGAGAACTCCCATTTGAAGATCATTGGACGGTCGAAAATCGTGTGATTCGAGGATAAATATCCCGAAAAGCTGTCATCATTGAACACGTGAGCTGGTACAAAATCCCGTGCTCACAATAACCCTGGGGAATAGTGTTGAGAATTGCATGGAAATGTTGTTAACGTTGGCATGGAAGAATGATAAAAAGGACTGCCTAATTTATCATCATCAAGTAAGAAAGTACAAGTTAACAAGAAAGGTGCTTAAAAAGTATATGAAATTCCCAATGGATTCATACAACAAGATGCTTCCTAGATGGGATCCTCTACCCACATGGAACTGCCTGACCAGCCTGATTGAGTTCAAACAAATATCTACCTATAGCTGGTGGATTTGAGATCCTTGTTTGCTCACCTTGCACTTCTATTTATGTGGTGCATCATTTGGTAAGTTAAATTTCGATATTGTCATTCCTGAAAATTTTTTTGTAATTGTGAGCTGGCGACATGGAGCGGTGGGCCGAGAGTGCGCAGGGTTTATAGGCGTCGTCCACCGGGGTGTTTTGAAATAGAGAATAAAAGGCACCGGGTCTGGAACCCGGAAAAAAGGTTAAAAAGAGAAAAAGGCGAAAACGTTTAAGATCGGTTAAAACGCGAATCCACCGTCTCTCAGTGTGGAGTCGCCACCTGGATTAGCTCTTTCCAGGAATTAGAGTCCTGTGAGGCTTAACGTCCGGGGGACGGCCCACCAAGACACAGAGATTCGGGTCCGGGATAAGTTACTTATTTCTTATTGGATCACATTAAATTACATCTACAGAAAACCATTTTCTTTTAATTGTGCATATTCGCACTTATGTAATTTTTAGAGTTAAATACATGATTCACGTATTGCAAAATATAAACCATTCACAAAGAGAAAAAATAAACCATCCACAAAACCGTAAGTAAATGCGGAAAGTAAATGCAGAAAAATGAAAATTACAAGGCTTCAAAAATCGGGGGATGCAACCACCCGCTACCCTACTAATTACATTTTCTGTAATATATGCAATACCCGAAGGAAAATAAATCCTAAACATACATCTAACCTACATCCACAAAGGTTAGCACAGGGGATATATCACGTATGCTCGATTTGATTTTGGTGAGGCCCGTGTGGCCTAATTAAAACATCAGCGATTTAAAGTTGTTAATTTAAATAAAAACAGTTCATTTTTATTTACATGTATGTTGGTCAATTTTATTAGTGAAAATGACCGCATGGCAAATAGTGAGGTCTGTTATCCGGGAATATGTT
>CATIWQ010336167.1:0-23715 GCA_949673415.1 Euphorbia schlechtendalii | reverse complement strand
TTTTCTTTAGACCAGGTTCCTTCCCTGTGGGTTCGATATCTTTTAAAACTACATCGCAACTGTATACTTGCAATTATCATCATTTTTCTATGTGGTAAGGGGTATTGACAACACCTACATTTTATATGTGAACAAGTTTTTAGCGCAGTTGATAGCCGACAGTTCACGAGATTTTGGA
This sequence comes from Euphorbia schlechtendalii, assembly GCA_949673415.1. Taxonomy (NCBI): domain Eukaryota; kingdom Viridiplantae; phylum Streptophyta; class Magnoliopsida; order Malpighiales; family Euphorbiaceae; genus Euphorbia; species Euphorbia schlechtendalii. The sequence continues at coordinate 23,537 of CATIWQ010336167.1, read as the reverse complement.
ACCATATTTGATTAAACTTATCAGTAGAAAAGTGGCGAATAATGAAGCCAAAAACCTTGTTCCCCACTTCTCTACCGATAAGATAAAAGTTCAAAATACGAAGAGCTGTTGTCAGTACCGCTTATCTAAATAGAAAAATGGTGACCACTGCAAGTATACAGTTTCAATGTAGTTTTAAAAGATATCGATCCCACAAGGAAGGGATTCGGTTCTAAAGACCAACTAGAGTTATAGAGTAAACGAAAATAGTTAATTTTGATTGGAGGGTTTGGATGATAGACAGATGAGTAGATATAGATGTATGAATAGACTAGAGAAGATGTAAAATATATAGATATTCCCTAAGAACAAGTTTAGTAGAGAAAAACATGCAAAATCATCAAAAAGATTTTGTACACTAAATAACTTCAACAAATAAGATTCTAGACGCCCTAATATTCAATAATTCACCATAGAGCAACACATGAGATGAATTTTCTAAGTCTATGGTAAAAGCAATAATCACACTTATAAGAACCTGGATAATAATATTACTATGCTTAGTACGGGTCGCTCTCACATAGCCATATTTAGACAGTTACCACTCCAAAAATGTTGGCTCACTAAACAGCATTATAATCACAAATCTAGTGATTATACATATTCTTGTTAACCCCAAAATCACTCTTAAAGTTAACTTGAAAGCATATAACTTGATTAATATAAATGACGCAAGATAAAATACTTGTTTTGACACATAGACAGGTCATAAACTTCGAAATTATAAGCAGAAAATAAAGTAAAATTGTAAGGTATGCAATTGAAAGCTTAAGTTGATCAAACCATATCCACTCTTTAATGGGAGTCATCAATTCCCACAATTCCTACATTTACTTTGAATTCGGTCTCTACTCATACAGAACGTCCGCTAGGATGCTATTCTTTGTGAATATTGAATAAAAGAATTTTGAAGAACGAAAACTTTTATCGATAAGTTCTTTGCAATTACACTCATACAGCAAACGCTCAAATTTGTGCAGAAATATAATGAACGAAATAGGAATCAACTCACTTATATATTTTTGTCGCTAAGACTTTGAACGTAGTGAAATCTAGATATTTTCACTCTTTATCTATACATGCATACTGCCAAAACATCATATGTCATGGAATTGAGTGGTCTTGAACCCTAGTTATAGAGTGTGAAGGTTGCGTTTGTCCAAACGAAGAGTCATGTCCATTGGCGAAGAGTTGCATCACTTTAATATGATAGGATGCAAAGATTCATCCTCATCCACAATGGAAAGAAACCTTTTAATGATTGGTTGACTTCCAAAAGGTGTCTTTTTGGTTGGTATTGATGGCGGTTGATGGTTGTTATCTGGTAGTTGATGGTTGTAATCTGGCAGTTGGTAGTTGAAAAGAGATAACAAATAACCATCACAAGTCATGACTGCAAATTACATGTCACGATCGTGACTAATGGTTGACAACCTTTTGTTTTGAATAACAAGTCGTGACCGTGAATGGGTGTCACTACCGTGAATTAGGATTTTCTTCAAAATTCTTCTTGCAACATTAGTGATCTTCGACATCTTCAACCCTAAACCAAATCCTTGTGTTCCACGCATCTTTTTTCACTTGTTTCACTCTTTTTACATAGAATTCCACTTTTGATCATTTTACTTCCAAGATTTACCTATTTTCTGCATTTGTATAAAAAATAACTACATACCATGTGAAATCTTTTATATGAAGTATAAAATGAAACAAAACCATATCGTTTTATGATTGAAAATGTCATGATAATAAGTGTAAATATACACTTATCACACCCTCACACTTAACTTTTGCCTTGTCCTCAAGGTAAACACAACAGAAGTGTATATAATAGTAATTTAAGTTCGTACCTCATTCGGTGAAAGACTATCATAGTGAGTACCACATTCCCACGTTGCATATAATTCAAGTAAAAGTTCAAAATTTCCCAGAAATTAGTAATATGCAATTTATATAGTTCTGTTGTATACCTTTGCTCTTAATGGAGGGTCAACCGAATTGCATCTTCATATAAGTGTTATATTCTCACTCGAAAATTTCCTTCTCTTAAGTATAGTATAAAGTATAAAGTACAAAAGGAGCACACTTTAGAAAGTTTGATCTCAAGGCACTTTTAGGTAACCTAGAATGCTAAAAACACTCTCTGTGGTTGCATTTTATGCTCCATACCACTCTCACCTTTTTTTAGTGGTTGCATTTTATACTCCATACCACTCTCCCCTTTTTTTTAGTGGTTGCATTTTATGCTCCATACCACTTTCTCTCATTTTTTTCTTTTAAGCATATGTTTTTGAAGTACATATTTGTACTTTGCACCCATTTTTATTGCTATGCTACTTTTTCTTTTTTTCACTCATTGAATGGTTGCAGTTTCTGCTCCGTACCATTCCTCACCTTTTGCATAACTCATTTGTTATCCTCTCTTTCTTTTGATTTTTTCTCTCAATACCCTCATCCTTTATTGATCACTTTCAAAGTATTATGGCTATAGTTTCCCAACACTTTAGACACACTCAATACTTATAGGACGTATTCAAGAAATGCATATAAAACTCATAGTAAGAACACCACTAGATATTACTCCACTTAAAACTTATCGGTAGCATTAAACTATAACTATATAACTTATACTAATTCATGTTGCATTGAAATATATATCGAAACTTACTTGGAATGTTGCTCTTGAATGATACTCACAACTTACTCCAAATGCTAAATGTTGTGCTAAAATGCTCAAACTCTCAACATGTGGTCATATTCGAAATACTTTTTCGAAAATGTATTAACATCAAACTTGAAATACCTAACAGTCACAATAACCTTTGACATATGTATAGCATAGGTATGGATAATGTACAAATAACACAAAAATCAAGAAAAATTTTCAAATTCTTCTATTTTTTTAATTTTTTTTTATTTTTGTGATTTTACAATTCCCCCCCCCCCACACTAAAGAACACAATGTCCTCATTGTGAGAGACTTTATTAAAAATTGAAAATCTAAAAACAAACAACTAGTCTAAAAATATGAAAAAGAAAAATTAAGAAAAGAGTAAACCCCATCTATTGAGAAGGAGAATTCGGGGGACTAGGAGTAAATTGACAATTTTGTTTTCTAAAGAAAGATAGTAATTATCGAAGCATCGATTTATTACTTTTCTTTAGAATCTTCATGTCTTTCTTCATTACTCCAAGTTCTTCTTGGCAATTGTCCAATTTTTGTTGCATGCTCACCTTCCAATCTTCCAGAGCTTCATCTTCTTCTTTAATCATTGAAGCCTTTCCATGATGACGTCTAATGGTAGGATCAGATAGGCCAACGGAAGAATCTTCATGAGTCGAGATTAACTTCTTGGTGCGATTGGAGTAGGAGCAGAATTAATATAAACCATTATTCTCATGAAGAAGTCTGGTGTTCTTCAAGTAATTCCCATCCATATAACGAAAATACTCACCCAGTCTTTGGACATAGGGGAGTTTGCTTCTTACACCCAAGATGATTGCGATGATAATTTCGGCCACTCCAATCTTGTTTCTCATGCTCATAGAATTCTTCTTCATCATGTCTAAAATAATATCCACGAATTCTGCTTTTTGCTTCATCAAAGTGCAAGAAAGAACAAACAAATCTTTCTTTTGGACTTTGGTATTCTCTACTTGATAAAATACCGAAGTGGAAAGGTATTTGTAGAGTAGAAGAATGCACTCACCCTTAATAAGTTTATTGGGAGAATTTTTGGTATCGAAAACTCTCTTACTTGCTAAATCTTCCCAAACTCGATTTGGTTGAAAAGAATCCATCATGCTCGATGAATTTTCAATTTCGAATCCGAACCAAGCACTCATCATCTCTCTTGTGATGGTGTAATGTTATCCTTGGTTACAAAATTGAATCACCCTCTTCTTCTTATCCTCAAAATAGAATGTCACTAGACATTCTGAAATCCAATCGTGATTTTGTGGAAATCTCATCTCCACAAATCGGCTTAAACCCAAATCAGCAAGATACATCCCCATTTGTTCATGGAGGCCTAAAGTTTCCAAGAATACCATATCAAGAAAGATCATACCATTGATTTCCAACTTATTGAAAACTTGGAATCTCTTCCCTTCTTAACGTGATCAAATCAAAAAAGGAGAACCATATTCTTGTTGGTAATTTGGGACTTCCCTTCTATTTGCGGCTACCTTGACACGAGACATATTGGTTTTGAAGTAAAGGTTTGAAAAAGATTTGGATTTAAGAAAAATTGAGATGAAAATTTTAGAACTTTTGTAAGCTTTTGTAGAAGTTGTGTGGCTAAGGGTTTAACTTAGACCTATTTGTAGAGTTCTAAAAGGTCTCTAATTGGCAAAAATAGTCAATATAGCAGTTTATCCTTCAAACTAGCCATTATAAGCAGTTTCGGACATCTGTCGCATGTTAAATCATGATCTGTAACTGTAATATTATGCCCGTGTCGCGATCGCAAAAACCTGTCGCGATTGTGACTTTCCTCATGATAGAAATAAAAAGTTTTACTACACAATGTCACGGGCGTGATCTATAGTCGCGGTCATGACTTTCTACAATTCTTCTATCTTTTCAAAATATTTTTTTAGACTTAGTCCTAGAAAAACTTAGAAAAACAAATAAACATGTTAAATTAGAAATATTATATTCATGTTCAACATATATTAACAAACACAATTAAATAAATAAACATCAAAATAAACAATAAACAATAAATAAACAAAAGAGAACAAAAGAAAACAAACAATAAACTGTATAGAATCCTAAATCTAAATGAAAACGGATATTCAGTTGGGGGGAAGTGATTCTATCATTAAGTCTGTCTTATAGTAGGACTCCCATAGATCTCGCTCGACATCAAACATAAGAGTATTAATATCGTCGATTTTTCTATGAATTGAGATCTCCACCTCCATAAGTTCATTCAACATTCCACGGAGGTTGGTTGTTCATCGTTCTTCCTCCCTCATGATTTCCCATTCTCATCGTCTATTAGTTTCCACTCTATCATCCCATGATTTCCAATCAAAGGTGATTCTATCAACTCCAATGCATCTGACAAGAAGAAAACATCCATAGTTAACCTCGGAATCTCATCTTCATCAGTAAAGAATTCAGTGGCGTAGGGCATTCTCCCAATCTGGCCCAACAAATTTGCCATCATTCGACACCCGTATTCTGTCATTCTTGGATTTTGTGCGGCAAACATGAGCGTCTCCATCATAATTCCCAAAATATCAACAAGTGTGCCATCCTAAATTGCTTCCAACATAAACAATTCTTCAGGAATGACAACATCGAAAGTTAACTTGCCAAACAACGCTCCACTTAAGTAAAAGTGTAACCCGAGCAAACAAGGGTCACGAATCCACCAGCTATAGGTAGATTCTTGTTTGTACTTGGTTTGGCCAGTTAGGCGATTCCTCTTCACAAGGTTTCGACTCTAATAACTGCTAGGATTTTTTATTTAATAATGAAGCCAAAAACCTTGTCTCCCACTTTCCTATCGATAAGATAAAAGTTCAAAATACGAACAAGTGTTGTCAATATAGCTTATCTAAATAGAAAAATGGTGACCACTACAAGTATACAGTTATGATGTAGTTTTAAAAGATATTAATCCCATAGGGAAGGACTAGCTCTAAAGATCAACAAGAAAAGCAAAATAAAGAAAATAAAATATTTTTGTATTTTTGTTGGGAGGATTAGAATGAAGAATGGATAGATATATGTATGGAAGACTAGATATTTTAAATATATAGATTTTTCCTACGAAATAAGTATAGCAAAGAAAACATGCAAGTTCAACCAAGTTATTACATTCACTAGACTAATTTAACATAATCGGTTCTAGACACTCAGATGTTCAATGGTTCACCGTAAAGCAACACATGAAATGACTTTTCTAAATCTAATGCAAATGAATTAAGATGATTATATAAACCTGGATAACAATATTACTATGCTTAGTATGGGTCGCTCTCACATAGCCACATTTAGCAAGTTATCATTCCGAAAATGTTGGCTCACTAAACAACATTAAAATCATAGATCCAGTGATTATACACAATCTCGTTAACCTCGAAACTACTCTTAAAGTTAACTCAAAGGCATATAACTTGATTAATATAAAAGACTCAACACGAAATATGCATTATGACACATAGACATATCATAAAGTTTGAAATAAAAAGTATAAGTAAAAAGCAAAGCAAAGTTGTAAGGTATGCAAGTGAAAGCTAAAGTTGATCAAACCGTATCCACTCTTTAATGGGAGTCATCAATTCCAGGAATTCCTGCGTCTGCTTTGAATTCGGTCTCGGCCCATACAGAAACTCCGCTAGGATGCTATTCTTTGTGAATATCGAACAAATGAATGTTGAAGAATGAAAACTTTTATTGATAAGTGATTTGCAAGTACACTTATACAACAATCGCTCAAATATATAGAGAAATTTAGTGATAGAAACAAGGATTCGTATCATTGAAACATTTGCTCGCTAACACTCATGAATGTAGCGAAAACTAAATAATTTCACTCTTTATCTACGCACACACTATATCTCTCACTTTTTCTAATTCTAATGCCGCCATGCACTGCATGAAATTTGTAAGGTTTGGAGCCCTATTTATAGAGTTTGAAGGATTGCGTCTATCTAAACGAAGAGTTGTGTCCATTGGTGAAAGATTGCATCACTTCATTGTTATTGGTTGAGAAGCTTTAATCTTATCCATAATGGATAGGCATCTATTCATAATTGGTTGACTTCTGATAAGTGTCTTTTCATTGGTAGTTGATGGTGGCTGATCATTCTTATCTGGCGGTTGGTAGTTAAGAAGATTTGACCAAAAAACCATCCAAATCGCGACCATGATATATAAGTCACGACCGTGAATCTTTGTTTGACAATTTTCTATTTCTGAAGTGTATCAACTCGTGATTGTGAATTGTGTTTTTCTTCAGAATTCTTCTTGTAACTTCACAGATCTTTGACAGCTTCGATCCTAAGCATAATCTTTAAGTTCCATGCATCTTTTCTCACCTTTTTCACTCTTTTTACATAGAATTCAACTTTAGATCATTTTACTCCCAAGATTTACCTAGATCTGCTTTTGCACTAAAAATAACTATATACCACGTGAAATCTTTTATATGAAGTATAAAAATGACTTAAATTATAGCATTTAGAGTGTAAAATTATATTGATAATAAGTGTAATTATACACTTATCATACCCCTACACTTAACTTTTGCCTTGTCCTCAAGGTAAATTCAACAGAAGTGTATAAATTGGTAATCAAGTTCATACCTCATTTGGCGAAAGACTATTGCAGTGAGTACCACATTCCCACATTGCAAAAGATTCAAGTAGAAGACCAAAATTTCCCACAAATTAGTAATGTGCAATATATATAGTTTAGTTGCATACATTTGCTCTTAATGGAGAGGCAACCGAATCGCATCTTCATATAAGCTTTATATGCATACTCGAATATTTCCTTCTCTCAAGCATAGTATAAAGTATAAAGGACATTGAAAGCACACTTTGAATAATTTTCTCTCAAAGCATTTTTAGGTAACCTAAGATGCTAAAACACTCTCAGTGGTTGCATTTTATGCTCCATACCACTCTCCCCTTTTTTTAGTGGTTGCATTTTATGCTCCATACCACTCTCTCATTTTTTTTCTTTTAAGAATATGTTTTGAAGTACTTTGTACTTTGCACCCATTTTTCGTTCTATTCTTTCTTTTCTTTTTTCACTCAATGAATGGTTCCGTACCATTCCTCACCTTTTGCATAACTCTTTGGTTATGCTCTCTTCCTTTTGATTTTTCATTCTTAATACCCTAATCTTTTATTAATCAATTTCAAAGTATTATGGCTATAGCTTCCCAAAACCTTAAACACACCCAATACTTATAGGAATTATTCGAGAATTGCATATAAAACTCATAGTAAGAATACCATTAGATATTACTCCACTTAAAATTTTCGGAAGCATTAAACTAAAACTATATAACTTATACTAATTCATATTGCATTGAAATATATTTCGAAACTTACTTGGAATGTTGCTTTCGAATGTTACTCACCACTCATCCTTGCCAAATTGATAAATGTTGTGCACTAACATCAAACTTGAAATACCTATCACTCACAATAACCTTGGACAAATGTTAGTAAAGTATAAGAATGGATAATGTATAAATAACAAAAATTTTCAAATTCTTGATTTTTTTTTAATTTTATTCAATTTTTCTAGATTTTTCAGGATTTACAATTGTCCCCCCCCCCCACACTAAAAAAAACAATGTCCTCATTGTGAGAGATTTTATTAAAAAATGAAAAACCAAAAAAATAACTAACTAGTCTAAAAAATATGAAAAAGAAAAGTAAAGAAAAGAGAAAACCCGTTTGTTGTGAAGGAAAATCCAGGGCCCATGTTGCGATCGCGAAGGCCTGTCGTGATCATGATTTCCTTCAAAATAGGAACATAAGGTTTTGTTGTATAACTTCACGAGCACGATCTATAGTCACGGTTGCGATCTTCTTCAATTCTTCTATTTCTTCAATTTTTAGACTTAGTACCTAGAAAAACTAAGAAAAAAATTTATTAAATATAATTGCCCATTCTCCGGCAATTTGATCTATAGAATGCACTTGCCTTCCCCGGCAACGGTGCCAAAAACTAGTTCACAAGGTTTCGACTCTAATAACTCCTAGGATTTTTTATTTAATAATGAAGCCAAAAACCTTGTCTCCCACTTTCCCAACGATAAGATATAAGTTCAAAATAAGAACAAGTGTTGTCAGTACTGCTTATTTAAATAGAAAAATGGTAACCACTGCAAGTATATAGTTACGATGTAGTTTAAAAGATATCCATCCCACAGGGAAGGACTAGCTCTAAAGATCAACAAGAAAAATGGAATAAAGAAAATAAAATATTTTTGGATTTTAGTTGGGAGGATTAGAATGAAGAATGGATAGATATACGTATGGAATACTAGAGATTCTAAATATATAGATTTTTCCTATGAAATAAGTATAGCAAAGAAAACATGTGAGTTCCACAAAGTTATGACGTTTACTAGATTAATTACATAATTGGTTCTAGACACTCAGATATTCAATGATTCACCACAGAGCAACACATGAAATGACTTTTCTATATCTAGTGCAAATGAATTAAGATGATTATATAAACCTGGACAACAATATTACTATGCTTAGTACGGGTCGTTCTCACAGAGCCACATTTAGCAAGTTACCATTCCAAAAATGTTGGCTCACTAAACAACGTTAAAATCACAGATCTAGTGATTATACACAATCTCGTTAACCCTGAAACTACTCTTAAAGTTAACTTAAAGGCATATAACTTGATTAATATAAAAGACTCAACACGAAATACGCATTATGACACATAAACATGTCATAAACTTTGAAATGGAAAGTATAACTAGAAAGCAAAGCAAAATTGTAAGGTATGCAAGTGAAAGCTAAAGTTGATCAAACCGTATCCACTCTTTTAACGGGAGTCATCAATTCCCACAATTTCTACGTCTGCTTTGAATTTGGTCTCGGCTCGTACAGAACCTCCACTAGGATGCTATTCTTTGTGAATATCTAACAAATGAATGTTGAAGAATGAAAACTTTTATTGATAAGTGATTTGCAAGTACACTTATAGAACAATCGCTCGATTATGTAACGAAATCTAGTGAACGAAACAAGGATTCGAATCACTTAAACATTTTCTCGCTAACACTCATGAATGTAGTGAAAACTAAATAATTTCACTCTCTATCTACGCACACACTATATCTCTCACTTTTTCTAATTCCAATACCACCATGCACTGCATGAAATTTGTAAGGTTTAGAGCCCTATTTATAGAGTTCGAAGGGTTGCGTCTATCCAAACAAAGAATTATGTCCATTGGCAAAAGATTACATCACTTCATTATGATTGGATGAAAAGCTTTAATCTTATACACAATAGATAGGCATCTATTCATGATTGGTTGACTTCTGATAAGTGTCTTTTCATTGGTGGTTGATGGTGGTTGATCATTCTTATCTGATGGTTGGTAGTTAAGAAGATTTGACCAAAAAACCGTATAAGTCGTGACCACGATATACAAGTTAGGACCGTGAATCTTTGTTTGATAATTTTTTGTTTTTGAAATGTATCATATCTCAACCGTGAATTGTTGTCACGACCGTGAATTGTGTTTTTCTTCAGAATTCTTCTTGTAACTTCACTGATCTTTGATAGCTTCGATCCTAAGCCTAATCTTTAAGTTCCACGCATCATTTCGCACCTTTTTCACTCTTTTTACATGGAATTCCACTTTAGATCATTTTACTCCCAAGATTTACCTAGTATCTGCATTTGCACCAAAAGCAACTACATACCACGTGAAATCTTTTATATGAAGTATAAAAATGACTTAAATTATAGTCTTTAGTGTGTAAAATTATATTGATAATTAGCGTAATTATACACTTATCAATTTCATGTTGGTAAGGGATCCCATCAAGGAAGCATCTTATAATAGCAATCCTTTAGAAATCCCATATACTTTTCTAGCGCTTTCTATGTCAACTTATACTCTTTCCCTTGATGATGATAGACTAAGAAATTCTTCCTGTTGTTATTCCATACCAATGTGACCAACTTTTCTATATAGTTGTTCACACTGTTTCCCAGAGTCATATTTGAGTATATGATAAAGTTTAGCATTCTTAGATAATACATAACTTTGTTATAAACATCGAGGTTGATGAAGCTGTTACCATGGATGGTATAGGAACTCTTATATTCAGCCTCCTTAATGACTTCAAAATGATCCCCTTCTTCTCTAGAATGGATCGAGAATGGGCCTCATACCATTCCTGGAGATTTGTTGGTGGAACTAGGTTGGATTTGTTTACGATAACCATTGTGAATGAAAGAAAAGTTTGAAAGAAATGTAGTTTAAGATTTGGAATACATTTGTGCTTTGAAAGGCAAAAATTCAGATTGTAGAAGTGAGAATTTAATGAGCACTTCCCACATCAATTTAATAGGGGTTAGTGCAATAACTGTCAAGTAACCAGAAAATTGTTGCAGTTATCGCACAAGTCGCGATCGTGATTATATGTCATGATCATGACTTATAGAATTTGAGAAATAGAAAGTTTTTAGAAGGGATTCATGAGCACAAATGGGGGTCGCGAACATGAATAGGAAAAATATAAGAATTTTTTCTATTTATTGATAATTCAGACGTAATAATATGCCGTATCACCTCTAAGATGATTATTTCATATGCTTCACATCAAGATTTAGGATTTGATAACTTATATAGTTTAAGAAAGAAAGAAACAAATATATTAGGAAAATATACCGTATTCTCAAGATTTTTTATCTCTAAGAATGCACTTGCCTTCCTCGGCAAAGACGCTAAAAACTTCATCGCAAGGTATTGACTTTACTAATTTAGAGGGCTTATATTCAGTGTTGAAGACAAAAACCTTGTTTCCCACTTCTCTACCGATAAGATAAAAGTTCAAAATACGAACAGGTGTTGTCAATACCTCTTATCTAAATAGAAAAATGGTGACCAATGCAAGTATACAGTTTCGATGTAGTTTTAAAAGATATCTATCCCACAGGGAAGGGATTCGGTTCTAAAGACCAACTTGAGTTACGGGGTAAACAAAAATAGGTAATTTTGATTGGAGGGTTTGGATGATAGACAGATGTATGAACAGACTAGAGAAGATGTAAAATATATAGATATTCCCTAAGAACAAGTTTAGTAGAGAAAAACATGCAAAATCATCAAGAAGATTTCGTACACTAAATAACTTTAACAAATAAGTATTTAATCACCCTAATATTCAATAATTCAACACAAAGTAGAACATGATATGACTTTTCTAAGTCTAGAGTAAATGAATTATGACACTTATAAGAACTTGGGTAATAATATTACTATGCTTAGTACAGGTCGCTCTCACATAACTATATTTAGCAAGTTACCACTCCAAAAGTGTTGACTCACTAAACAGCATTTTAATCACGGATCCAATGATTATACACAATCTTGTTAACCCCGAAATCACACTTAAAGTTAACTCAAAAGCATATAACTTGATTAATATAAATGACGCAAGATGAAATACTCGTTATGACAAATAGACATATCATAAACTTCGAAATAGAAAGTATAAGTAGAAAACAAAGTAAAGTTGTAAGGTATGCAAGTGAAAGCTAAAGTTGATCAAATCGTATCTACTCTTTAATGGGAGTTGTTAATTCCCACAATTCCTACGTCTACTTTGAATTCTGTCTCGACTAGTACAGAACCTTCCCTAGGATGCTATTCTTTGTGAATTTCGAATAAAGGAATGTTGAAGAATGAAAAATTTTATTGATAAGTGCTTTGGAATTACACTCATACAGAAAATGCTTGAATTTGTGTAGAAATATAGTGATCGAAATAGGAATCGAATCACTTATACATTTTCCTTGCTAAGAGTTTGAATGTAGTGAAATCTAGATATTTTCACTCTCTATCTATACACGTATACTATCATTCAATGCCGTCTATTCATGCCAAAACACCATATGTCATGAAATTTACTAGTCTTGAACCCTATTTATAGAGTGTGAAGGGTTGCGTCTATCCAAACGAAGAGTCGTGTCCATTAGAGAAGAATTGCATCACTTTAATATGATTGCATGCAAAGATTCATCCTCATTCACAATGGAAAGGCACCTTTTCATGATTGGTTTACTTCCAAAAGGTGTCTTTTCGGTTGGTAGTTAATGGCAGTTGATCATTGTTATCTGGCGGTTGGTAGTTGAAAAGAGATAACAAATAACCCTCACAAGTCGCAATCGTGAATTACATGTCGCGATCATGACTAATGGTTGACAACTTTCTATCTTGAAGAATAATAAGTCACGATCATGAATTTCGATTTTCTTCAAAATTCTTCTTGCAACTTTACCGATCTTCAATAGCTTCGATCGTAAGCCAAATCCTTGTGTTCCACACATCTTTTTGCACCTTTTCACTCTTTTTACATAGAATTCCACTTTTGATCATTTTTCTCCCACGATTTACCTAGTTTTTGCATTTGCATAAAAAATAACAACATACTGCATGAAATCTTTTGTATGAAGTATAAAATGAAACAAAACCATATCATTTTATGATTGAAAATGTCATGATAATAAGTGTAAATATACACTTATCACACCCCCACACTTAACTTTTACCTTGTCCTCAAGGTAAAGACAATAGAAGTGTATATAATAGTAATTTAAGGTTTGAATGATCACCACTGACCCTCCTGAACATAAATCAAATTTTGGAGACTTTACGAACATTTTTCCTAGTTTCTACCTAGAAAGTGATGTCTTTAAATGTCATTAACAACATTGAAATGCTATTAGCGATATTATAGAGATATAAACAGGCAGTTTTTCTATTTTTTTACATTTTCACATTTTCCACATATCAAGCACATATATATGATACAAAAAAGTGAGACATGACTCTATAAACTCAGAGGCTTACCCCGTTACCGTGAGTCCACTTTGCACGGTCTACAAAAGTCCTTAGAAAGTCCTCCTTGTTTCTTGGTTTGGTTTGCAATTTTGATGAAAAAGGAAGAGTAAAAGCTACTCTTTGAAGGGAAATAGAAATCTCATAATATAAGTCTTGACAAGAGGAAGAAAGGAAGTAGAAATACTTCTTCTCTTATGTTTAGACTTTAAAAGAACTTAAAACTTAGAAAATCGGTTAAAAATAGACAAAGACACTTGCTAAGAACACTTAAACCTAGTTCTATTAAGTTAGAACTTAGAAATAGTAGTCTAAAGGAACTCTAAACCGCAAAGTTTGCTTAAAATCTTACACAACTCTAATTTTTTGAAAGTGTGAACTAATCCTCAAACTTGCCTATATAATCCAAATGCCCCAAGTTCATGCCCTATTCATGAACTTACACACTCAAGTTTCAAAACTACAAGAGAATATGAGTTAAAAGATGCTAACTTAGTTACCAAAATGCTTAAATGCTTCAAGAAGATTCAAGAACACTGAAAACAATTCAAAAATATAACTAGACTTAGAGCTCTCTTACTTGCTGATGTTTAGCACGAAAATGAGTCCCCCCTAAATTGAAACTCAGCTCTAAACTTAAAGGGGCTCTATTCAATTTAAAGTCAACTCAGTTAGACTTAGGCTATGCTTTTTACTATTTAATTTTTCACTTTTTCTCAATCTAAATGTAAATGTTGGATGGATATAACCTAGGTAATGTGTAGAAGGTGGTGTTACAGGAGAAAAATCAGAGCACGTGGGCAAAGATTGTCTTTTTGGCTAAAAAATTACAGAAAGTGCAATTCTGGTCTGCTGCAGAATCGATGTCGTTAACGACATCAGCCATATTGTTAACGACATCAGCCATATCTTTAACGATATGCGACATGGCACATGCAGGCATGCTTTTTTTTCTTTTCTTTGATTAGGCCTTTCTTCTTAAATGGGCTTTTAAGGAAGGAGAGGCCCAAAGAAACAAAGTAAATGATTTCAAGACTTTGCAAAATGTAAAAAGCTAACTAGGAATAAAAATTATAGCTTCGTCATCTTACTCGCGAGTCGAGAGAAAAATCTTGTGCTCATATCTACTATGCCATCGATGTGAACATACATTTTCTTCTTGGAAACGCCTTGAAGCTTCAGAGTTTTTCTTGTGTTCCCCATTTCAATTGAGAGAAAGAGATTGAAAGATGAGAAAATTTTAGGGTTCTTTGCAAAAACGCTTCAGATTTTAAAGTTGCAGGTAACCTTCTCTCTTCAGCATGCTCCCGCTTTTATAGGCACTCTTAAACTTATAATAATTTGTGGCACTCCCATAACACAAGATTAAAATGAACAATGAGATTAACAATGATTTAACCGACATAGTAAAATGGTGAGTTTTGATTTTAAAAGGTTCCAATTCAGAAAAGCCCTTTGGGTAAAGTGGTTTTTAAGTTTTAACCATGAAACTAAATCTCACACCGTTACTTTAAAATATAGTCGGGGTTAAATACTTGTTTGAGCGGGCAAAACAGAGCGCGCAGGATGAGAGGCGTGGTCTACCGGGGTGTTTGAAAAAAGAAGAAAACACTGGGTCAAGGACCCGGGAAAAAGGTTTGAAAGAGAAAAAGAATGTGAAAAAATGTTTAAGATCAGTTCGAACCCGAATCCGCCATCTCTTAGTGTGGAGTCGCCACCTGGATTAGCTCTTTCCAAGAATTAAAGTCCTATGAAGCTTAACGTCTAGGGGATGGCCCACCAAGACACAGAGATTCAGGTCCGGGATAAGTTGCTTATTTCTCATTGGATCACATTAAATTACATCTACAGAAAACCATTTTCTTTTAATTGCGCATATTTGCACTTAGGTCATTTTTGGAGTTTAGATGCATGGTTCACGTATTGTGAAATAATAAATCATTCATAAAGCGGAAAAATAAACCATCCACAAAACAGTAAGTAAATGCAGAAAGTAAAAGTGAAAAATGGAAATTATAAGGCTTCAAAAATCGAGGGATGCAACAGCGTGCTAACCTATTAATTACATTTCACATAAATTGAAATTAAGATACCCGAAGGAAAATTAAAGTCCTAAACATACATCTAATCCTAATCTACCCTACATCCATAAAGGTTAGCATAGGGGATAGCACGTATGTTTGATTTGAATTCGGCGAGGCCCGTGTGGCCTAAAAAAAAGATCACGATATTGTGTTTGTTATTTAAATAAAACCATTCCTTTTATTAGCACATAGGTTACTCATTTAATTTAATGAAATTGCTCGCATGGTAGTTATCCTTTAATACATTTTATTGCCTTTGTGGGGGTGTTCTAACATACATCTCGTTTTAATAAAGAAAAAAAGATGAAGAAGAATTACAATAGTTAAAATAAAATAAAAGAAGCGAAAGTCCTAGGTTCACAGAAGAAATCAGAAGAAGAAATTAAACACTGAAAGCACGAGAATTGTAGTTCTAGGAACTTAGAGGCTTACCCTTACTGAACGAATCCACATCAAAGAAATCTAATCTGTCCTCGAGAAATCCTCCTCATCTTTTTGTTTAGGTAAAAATGTTGCAGTAGAAATTTCAAATATTGTTCGTTTTATTCTTGGAATTCGAAGTCATTCTAAAACTTATATTTTTTGTCTGATAATTTCGGGATCTGGATTAATGAAAATGATCCTACTATTTATAGGAAAATCCTGAAAAATCCAAAAACGGCAAGTTTTTCAGGCAAGGGGTCTCGTCGAAAAAAAACTCCGGCGAGTCAGTGCCTCGCCAAAGCTTGGCAAGGCTCATGCCTCGCCGAACCCCTTTTGGCGAGGTTCGCCTCGCCCACCTTTGGCTATGCGGGCCCCCGGATCTAGTTTTCTATCATGTTTTATGTATTTTTTGTATTTTATATTTTTTTAATTAATATCTAAATAAAATTAAAATTTTAAAACGTCCTTCTGAATTAGAGACGAGGAGGTTTCCCATTCGGATACGTCAGGATACTCGAAAATTATGTGATTCAAGGATAAAATCCCGAAAAAGCCATCATCATCGAACGCGCGAGCTGGTACAAAATTTCTTTCTCACAGCTGCCCCTCGTGTGATAATTGCTGGTTGTATAACCAGTATTATAACATGAAAAGAGCGGAGGGATAGAGAGAATACCTGACTGATGTGGTTGGTGACTTCCCGCTTTCAATTGGTGATAAAATAGGCATTCCTTTCTGGCGATGTGTCTTCGTATGGTTGTCCATTTCTTTCTTCGGAATTCTTAGGCACTTGGGGGGTCTACCGTTTCTTTCTACAGTGACCTTGTTGTTGTCGGCAACCGTTTCATTCTTCGGTTGATAAATGAGACTGTTTCTTTCTTCAATCGTCGAGATAAGCGTTTCCTTCTTCGGTTATGTTTTGAATTTTCTTAAGATGTTGACTTGCTTCCTCTAACAAATCAGAAGAAAATAATGTTGATACATTTTACGATGATTGTTTTAATTATTTGATTGAGTTTATGCGGAGCAAAAATTTTTTCCCTTTCAATCAAAAATTAAAACATTGAGGAATAAATGAATTAAATGAGTTTGAGAAATATTAGGGGTATCCCGTGCATCATTCTGTCGTGTTGGGAGGCTTCCATTGTAAAATAATAAAATAAATAAATAAGAGGGACCCACTTATTTTCTTTATAAAATGACTCCACCCTCTTTTATGTTTTCACTTTTCATAATCTTTCTCTCTCTCTAAACACTTTTGCTTTCTCTTCTCTCTAGCAAACATGTTGTCAAAGATCGCTGGTAGGGGACTCCGCTTCACCTGTAGTCTCACTCCTCAGCCTACCGATGATCCCGGAGTATTTTCTATTGATATTGACGCCGCATATGGTTTGGCGGTGACCGACACTATGCTTGGGTTTACCATTACTTTCTCGATAGACACGTTGGATCCTGATCTTCCAGCTCAGCCTCACCTTTCCCAAGTCGAGGTATTTGCTAGAGACACTTTTATTTACCATTTTTAATGTGATTTTATCCTATTTAGGAACTAGATTTGAACTGATCCTTGAAACATGTCACAGAATTT
The DNA here is from genome assembly GCA_949673415.1 of Euphorbia schlechtendalii. NCBI lineage: Eukaryota > Viridiplantae > Streptophyta > Magnoliopsida > Malpighiales > Euphorbiaceae > Euphorbia > Euphorbia schlechtendalii. The sequence continues at coordinate 5,821 of CATIWQ010336167.1, read as the reverse complement.
TAGCATAGAAAAATTAAACAAAGACGAATTTACATCCACCGAAATTTTTTTTCTAGTGGAAAACAAGAATATCTGGCGAGGGCTTGACCCTCGCCAAACTGTCTGGCGAGGGTTCCTTGGGATCCTCGCCAGAGTCTCTAGCAAGTATTCTTCGGACTCCTCGCCAGAGAAGCCTGGCTCGGCCCCGAGGCCTCGCCGGAATTTTCCAGCGGCGCGCATCGTGGCCCTGTCACTCCTATACGTATATATTATTTATTATTTTTTTTATTATTTTTATCTGTTGAAAAAAAGTATGGAAAATAATTAAAAGTTAGAGTCTAAACGTGTTTTGGACTTGATAAGTTTTGAAGAAAATATTTGTCTAAAAGGTAATCAAACTCAGATAAAATTGTTTTTTTAGACCTAAGAATATCTGAAGATTTTTAAGAAATGTAGGAAGAAATTGATTTGAAAATAAAGTTCAGGACCCAAACGAGTTTTGGATCAAAAATTATTTAAGAGAAATTGATAGAAAAGTTATTTTGGTGTTTTTCTCGCCGTTTTGCGTTTAATTACGTATTATTTGATCTTGTTTGTAGTCCCCCACACTTTGCCCTACAAGTGGGTATACCACCATACAGACATGGTACCGTCACACCTCTTCTCACCTGGAGCTTATTCAGGCCATCGAGGCCACTAGATTTGGTCCTCTAGCTTGATCTCTATGGCCTACATTGTTGCCGTATGCGACGTTAATCACGCTTACCCAGAGGTGGTGCGACATTTCGCACACCTTCCATTTTCCAATTGGGGAGGTCACCATCACTCCCTCTGACATTATAACGATCACTGGTCTATTATGGATGGGTACTGTGATCTGATTTGACGCCTTTTTGGAGTGATTCTTCAAGTATCCCACCACTTGCAACCATATCAGAGACTTGCTCGGTGTCGACCCCAAAGGTTGGGTGCTAAGATATGGCGTATTGTTTGACTATTGGATGGTTTGACAGTCCATTTCCAAGGTTGAGGTTCCTTTGTATGTCCGGTCATTTTTGGCCACCTTGTTAAGTGTCACATTTTTCCCAGTCTCGAACAGCGAGATCAACTATGGGTTGATTGAGCCGTTAGCGAACTTGGACGGAGTTAGTGGCCTTAACTAGCCACGAGCGATCTTGGCGCATACTTAGTTTATATGGGCGCTGCGCTGCTGCCGCATGGTTCTTTAGGTATTGTCTATTTACTTTGTGAATTGTGTTTTGTTGGTTTCTTGAGTGACCAATCTTAATTAACCCCGTTATTTTTGTAGGCATGGGCCTTCTTTTATCAGTTCCTTCCCGCCCTGTAGTTTGCTGATGCTCCGGAGGATGCCCCATGTATGGCCCAGATTTGTTCATCTTTCGAGGGGGATGTTTTAGATTCTGCTGGCTACTATCAGCATCTTTGCGAGTTGACTCTTGAGCAGGTGATGGACCTCGTTTGTACCGATATGAGATCCCTTTTTGTCTTTAAATTTATTCTAACTTTGTTGTTTTTTCTTTTCAGGTGGAGAGCAACCCGTGGTGGGGTCTCCCAAGCTATCATATGGTGAAGGAGATCCGGTGAGACGTGGATCACAACCACTTCATCCTTGAGGGGCCTAGGACCCATGAGTGGTACTTGGGAGAGTGTATTCAGTTCTGGCAGACTAAGCCAGTATTTGAGAGGCGCATTCCACCTCCACCTCCCACCGGACTATTCTGGGCGCACTTGGTGATCACTGATCCTGATGAGCGAGAAGTGCTCTTTGAGGATCATGCCATGAGGCTCTCCGGGCTGCGTGGTGACTACGAGGCCTTTATTAGGGAGAGACTGCTCCCGCTTCACCCACTGACTCAGGCCAAGGTGGAGCATCCTCCTGCTGGTGTTAGGGGTCTGAGAGTTGATGGTTGTTTCGGTATAGGTGTTAGTGGCACAGGTGTGGGATGCTGGGTATGAAATGTGTTAATTGTTTTATCCATGTTGATCCCGTTTCTGACTGTTTGTCTGTCTTTGTAGGAATTTTCCAAGAAGAGGGTTCGCGTGCTTGACTTAAATGCTACGGCCGGGGACGCGAGTACATTTGCAGGTGTCATAGAGAGGAGGTTTATGATTCCCCTTGACTCTACATTTTACTTGATGGGTTCCATGAGGACCTCGCGGGAGGTGCATCTTCTCTCGAGCTTTCACACATTGGCTTATGATCCTTCCGACACCACTCATGTGAGTTTTAGGCCACCACCGATCTTTAGGGATGTCTTGACGTTTGTTTACTCACTCCTTTCCTTTTGTAGGTTTTACGTGAGGAGATGGATCGGGTAGCCCGACATTCTTTTGCATTGAGGAACCTAATGCTTTCACAGGATGGGGTCACACGGGTATGTCATTTTTCTCGACCTATCATATGCGATGTATGAAATGTTATATTTTTTTACATACATGGATGTGATTTTCGTGACATGTTTTCTGACTGTAGGATATGGCTGCGAGGAGCATGGAATTCGAGCGATGCTACCAGGAGCTTGATGGTCACTTTGAGTCACTGGAGATCAGCCATTAGGGTCTAGATGCTCGCTACCATGGCCTTGAGGTTAGTCACCAGGAGCTGGGAGTCTGTTACCAGAGTTTGGAAGCTAGTCACCAGTGTTTGTAGGCTCAGTATCAAGAGTTGCTACAGCAAAATGCTGCAGCAGAGCAGGCTTGAGCCGAAGTGCGGGCTTCCACCTCGGGTCCTCACCAGCCTCCTACATTTGATATCGATTCCCTACTTGATGACTCAGATGCTAGGCGACTCTTCACTCCGGAATGGGATACTGGTTTTCTTCACGCTCCCTAGCCTCCTCCTATGTTCGGTTTAGCGGATGGTGCTCTCGGAAGACTAGGTGTTGAAGACCTTGAGATATCCACCATGTTACCCCGAGATCTGGTGGGTGGAGATAACGCTTAGGCGGCGCATGCTTAGGAGTTCCCTTTTAGCTTTAGTTTTAGATTCCTCTTTTCTAACCGGACTTTTTAGATAGATCTGCTTAGTAGAATCTTAAAAAGACTTCTAATTTATGAAAGGAAAGGGGGTTTTGGCCTTTCGTAGTGCTGGGTCCTCGCATGTGGTGTTTTATTTTACGAATATGCTTGCTTGTTTGTGAATGTTTTTCGTATATATATGAATGAATGTTAATGCTAATGTATGTGGTTAATATGTGCAGGCAACATCGGTTTTGATGAATTTCCTTTAGCTTTTTTCCTTTCTGATGTCGACCCATAATGAGCGCCTTAGGGTCTTTCTCCGCACCATTCGGGGACCCGATTGGTGGAGGATTGAGAGTTTTGGTCTGCGAGGTCTTCAGTACCTTGCTTCCAAGCTTGTGAATATAGCCTTCATTCGTGCTGCTCTGTAGTTTTGGGATCCTGCCACTCATGTCTTTCGCTTTGCCGACTTCAAGCTTTATCCCTTGGTCGAGGAGTTTCATGCTATTCTAGGGCTACCTTTTCTGAAGGAGTCGATGCCAATATCCCCCGCGAGACTGTCCTTCGCCTTTCCTTCTCTCCAATTTGGGGGAGGGGATAAATTGAAGGGTTTATGGAACCTGGAGTCTAGCGGGTGCTTTTTATCAGCTCCCCCTGATGTTGGTGGCTTCCAGGTTGAAGCTGTCCTTAGCTAGTGTGAGAATACACCCAACAGTCATCTAGCTTGGCCTTTAATGGTGACTCTACTTCTTCTAGCAGAGTTTGTTTGTGGGGTTGGGGCGATTGTGCCTTTCCACTTGCTGTCGGTCATTGACCCCCTCTCTACAGGCCTTTCTCCTGCAGCTTTAGCCTTGGCTGAGAGTTTAGTCCACTTAGATGCTGCTTCGGTGAATTAGGATTTAGCAAGAGACCATTTTGCTTTACTAGAGGTAATTCTCTTTCCTCATCTCTTTCTTTCGTGATTTTCGTTATTTGTTAAACGAATGGGTTAACGTAGGTATGGCTGTTGGAGAAGCTTTGCTTGACTGCTGATCCACGCTTAGGGAAGGCTCGATACCTCCATTCTCATTATTATCTTAGAGGCTTCACCAGCAAGGAGAAGGTGCTTGGGTCGAGATTCTGGGCTCCTACCGATCTTCTAAGGTTCGTTGGCTCAGCCCTTGGTTGGATATTCCGTTCGTAATTATCGACATCCATGATTTTGGTGTTTTACTGATGGGGCTATTTGGCGTTACGTCCTATTCCCCTTCTCGTTTGTGCAGGCAGTAAGGGCATCAGCAACGAGTTCCCTGGTCTCTATGCTTGACCCGCTCCCATGACTTTGGTCCTGACACTCTTGATGGTATACTGAGGCTCTGGGTGAGCTCTCGGGTTGTTATACTGGATTACACTACCCCAGAGACCACCAACACTGACGAATTCTACCATGGATGACTTAGTGAGATCAAGGTTGTCCCCGATGCTGATCAGCACTTTATGGTGTCTCGTGAGTGGGAGAGGGATGAAGATGGTTTGGAACCCCTTCCCCATACTTCAAGGAAGCGCACACGGTGGAATGACTGGCACCCTTAGATCTTTTTTATTTTCGTCATTTGTTTTTTTAACTTGTGTTTTTGACTTATTCTTGGATCATGAAATTTTATCGAATTTTATTTACTTGCGATATTCTGTATGCACACTAGTCATATAAACATAAACATAAATCTTTGCAAACATAATACATTTCATTGAATGACTCTAAAAGGGTACAAGTTTTCCAATGATTTGAGTCCCGCTGCCAGTTAGCCTAGAGTAGGTTTTCTAACTCGCGGTCCCTCTATTCCTCACCTTGTCTTAATTTTTGCCTGATTCGCCCTTCACGGGTTTTCAACTCAGCAGACATTCTAGTTTTATACAATAATGGTCCTAATTGTTGCTCAGGTAGCCAAGTGCCATCTGACGGACTTGTTTCTCTCTTTTTTTGGTGTACCGCTTTTGTAAATTTATTTCTTTTGCTTTTACACATGGTAGTGCTTGAGCTTATCTTGATTGATTGGATTGACGAACTCGTTTCCATCCATGTCCATGATCTTGGCAGCTCCTTTACTCAAGATTTTCTTAATGACAAAAGGGCCTTCCCAATTTGGGCGAAACTTTCCCCGTTAATCCACATTTGAGGGCCTCATTTGTTTAAAAACCAAGTCTCCCGCTTTTAACGGTTGGCTTCTGGCCCTAACTCAACTGTTGTATGCCCTAGCAATGCGCTGTTGGTACATCTGCAAATGATCTAGTGCCTTTAACCGCTATTTGTCAATCATGTTTAGCTATTCAAATCTGGCTTTTGCCCATTCCGATTTCACTTCCATTTCCACTGGCAAAACTGCTTCCATCCCATACACTAACGAGAAAGGGGTTTGATTGGTTGGATTTTTTACTCTCATCCTATATCCCCATATTGCGAATGGCAACTTATCAGCCCAATCCTTGTAAGTAACAACCATCTTGCTCAGGATTTTCTTAATCACCTTGTTGGCTGCTTCTACCGCCCCATTAGCTTGTGGTTTGTATGGTGATGACTGGTGGTGCTCGATCCCATATTTCCTCATTAGGTCTAATGTGGCTCCTTGGAATTGAACTCCATTATCTAATACAATGTGATGTGGGATGCCATACCGGGTGAATATATGATTTTCAATGAACTTGGTCATCTTCTTAACATTAATGTTGGTGTAGGATTCCGCTTCCACCCATTTTGAAAAGTAGTCGACTGCTACTATAATAAATCAATGTCCATTAGTCGAGTTTGGCCGAATCTCGCCAATAATGTCGATGCCCCACGCTAAGAATGGCTAAGGAGTAGATAAGCTATGGAGCTCGGATG
>CATIWQ010336135.1:0-17209 GCA_949673415.1 Euphorbia schlechtendalii | reverse complement strand
GACTCCTTGTTCTACTTCAATTCTGTTACATAATTTGGAAAACCCTTCATAGGCTTCATCCTTACTACTCAGCAGGATAACCCATGTATATCTGGAATAATCATCCACAACAACCATGGTGTACCTATGTCCACCCATGCTCATGGGAAGAACAGGGCCAAACAGGTCTAGATGGAGTAGTTCTAAGACTCTTTCAGTTGAGAAGTCAGATTTAGATTTAAAACTCTTCTTAAATTGCTTTCCATACGGGCAAGCATTACACAAGTGATCCTTTTCGAAGTTTAAGCTTGGAAAACCCTCAACTAATTTGGTCAGAAGATTCATGTTAGCATGTCCCAACCTTCTGTGCCATAGCCATGACTCTTCTTCTTTAGTCATTAAACATATATCTTTCTTTGATTTATCATTTAGATTAATTATGAACACATTGTTGACTCTATAAGCATATATCAAGGTTTTATTTGACTTGCAATCAATGATTGAGCATCCTTCTGAGTCAAATATAACTTTCCTTCCTTGATCACACAGCTGAGCGACACTCAGAAGATTGAACTTTAATCCATCCATAAGGGAGATTTCTTCAATTTTGATTTCTGCTCCAATGGTTCCTTTACCAATAATTTTTCCCTTTTTGTTATCTCCAAAACTTACTTTTCCATATCTTTTATGTTCTAATGAGATGAATGATGTCTCATCTCCTGTCATGTGTCTTGAGCATCCACTGTCTATATACTAGATTTGTTGACCTTCTGTGGATCTAAGACTTACCTGTAAAAGTAAATGGTTAGAATCTTCGAATCTAGTTTCCCTTGGGTTCGGGTGCATTATAAGTTAAATCAGGCCAATCATAAGAATCATAAAAGCCGTTCTTAAATCTACACATAGAAGTTGTGTGGTTTTTCTTTCCACAGAAGTTGCAGAAAACTTTTACAACTCCTCTGGCCTTTTCTTTTTGTAGAGTTCTAGGAGATAGACATAGATCAAAAGGTTTCTGAAGTGGTTGCTTCTGAGATATGACTCTTCTTCTGGCTTGGGAATTTCTCTGAGTCATTTTCTGATAACCTCCTTTCTGATGATTATATACATCATACTTGTATCCATACTCCTTATAGATCCTTTGTCTTGGTGCTGAGGATTCACCCTGATAGATCCTTTCAACCTTTTGCTTATCAGAGATGTTCATTTTTTGAGGATACCTCTTCTCTTGTGGATGTTCCTTCTTTTGAAGATGTGCATTCTTCTGAGGTGCTGACTTTCCAGGTAAAGTTATTTTTCCAGATATATGTCCTTCTATCAGCATTACTCTTCTGCTAAGGTCCATAGCATTGACTCGTTCTTGAAGTAAATCTTTCTTGAGCTTCTCAACCTCAGTATCAAGCTCACCTTGTCGCTTGTGAATGGCTTTGGTGGAGTTATCTTTGGCTATATCTCGGATACAGAAGTCTTCAAAATCTTCTTCTAGAAGCTTCATGTGCTTCTTATTTTTCTTTACTTGCTTATAAATTTACGCAAGTAGTTGCATGATTTCATCAGGAATATTGAATTTGGAATTTACCTCATCATTATCTTGGCAAGATTTATCTTCTGAGGATGATACTTTTTCTGTATTGCTATGCCAGGATTCTACTGTTGGGTGCATGTCATCCGCAGCCATGAAGCATATCTAAGCAGTTTCCTCATTTTCTGAGTAGTCAACAGAGTTTTCTTCCTCGCTATCGCTCCATGTTACCACCATAGGTTTCTTTCCTTTGTCCTTTCTTAGCTTTGGGTAGCTTGATTTGATATAGCCCTCCTGGTGACATTCAAAGCATATTATAGGTTTTTGAGTCTCACCTTTAGTTTTATCCTCAGATCTTCTGAACTTGTTTTTCTTCTGGAAGTCTGACTTCTGAGGAAAGCTTCCCTTTTTTTGAAACTTTTACAGAGTCATTGAGTTCTTCTTTAAGAATTTCTTAAATCTTCTGGCTAGCATTGCCATATCCTCATCATCCTCTGATGAACTTTCATATAATTCTTCTGCTATTTGGATTATTGCTTTCTTTGCCTCATGCTTTGATTTTTCTTTCTTTTGAAAGTTCTGCATGGAAATCTCATGAGTGATTAAAGAACCGATAAACTCATCATACTTGTATGTTGTGAGATCTTGAGCTTCTTCTATGGAAGTCTTCTTCGCCTGCCACTTTTCAGTCAAGCTTTTGAGAATTTTCCTTACTTGCTCTTCTTCTGAAAAGCTTTTTCCCAATCTTTTGAACTCATTGATGATGTTAGTGAATCTTGCATACATGCTTGATATGGATTCACCTTCCTCCATCTCAAATAGCTCATAGAGTCGTAGATTCTGATTGATCTTTGATTCTTTTACTTTGTCAGTGCCCTCGTAGGTTACTTCAAGCTTTTTCCATATCTCCCTCGCACTTTCGCATCTTGAGATTTTATTGTATTCTGCAGCATCTAAGGCACAATGTAGAAAATTAATTGTAGCTGCATTACTCTGTAATTTTTTTATGTCAGAGTCAGTGTAATCAGTCTCAGGTTTAGGAGAGACAACCCCATCTACAGTGGTTGTAGGTATGTATGGGTCATTCGTTATAGCAAGTCATGCATACATATCCTGCGACTGTATGAAATTTTTTATTCTGTTTTTTCAGAATTTATAATTCTGTCCAAAGAACAGTGGGGGTCTGGACACAGACAGCCCTTCTGGGAGAATCTGTGTGGTCATATTTCCAGGTAAGTGTTTTATGCTATTTTCATCCATATTAATCTTTTACTCTAGATTAGTTAAATCTGATTTAGAGTTCCTGCTCTGATACCAATTGTAAGACCTAGTGAGGGTGTAAAATAGGTCAGAGGGGGGGTGAATGACTCTTTTTCGAGTTCACGGTTAACTTCAGAAAGTTGCTTCTGAAGTTGCTTCTGAGTAAGTATTTGTTACTCAGAATCCCCTTTTTGTTTTATGTGTTTCAAATGCAGAATAGAATAACACAAAATAAATGAGCTGAGAAAGGAAATGCAAACAACGATTTTTATCCTGGTTCAGCCTCTGCCTAATCCAGTCCTTGGAAACTCCAGTCCAAGATTTAATCCACTATTAACTCTTCTTCTGGTGAAGAGTAAACCTTTTACAATGCCTTGAGTGAAGTACCCTTCAATAGTCATTGCTGAGCTATACCAATACAGAAGTTCCGTTCTTCTATATCTGAGGCTTTGAGCTTCGTCTCTATTAAGTACCTTCCTTACTAGAACTTCGCTCCCTTACTCTATCTTACCCTCAGCTTAATGTAAGTTATAACAGTTTAACAAGAATGATTTTTGTGAACTTCTGAACTTTGTTCCAATCAGTTCAATTATAAACAGATGAGATTTGGATGTTTGCTATGAGAAGGTTGTAAGCAGATTGAAATTTTATTTTCGCTTCAGTACTTATGTTAGGATTCGGTAACCTTCTCAAATGCTGGAAATCTTCTTTTTATAGAGGGAGAGAATGTTTCTGTTGATATTAGGACCGTTGTAGGAAATACTGCCGTTGTCTCTCAGTCTTGTTTCTGTTAACGATCGGTTAGAGAGCTCATCCAAATCTGATCTGCGCTGGTGTGTTAGGTTGATTTTGGGGACCACTTTGAGTGGTAGTGGCAAGTGAGATTTTCAAAGAAGTTTTTGTTCCTGATTTTGTAACTTTTGTTTTGTAGTATGCTTGGGGACAAGGCGCGCGGCGGCATTAAATGCTAAATCAATTTTTTAACTTTTTGGCTCTGAACAACTAGGTTGACCTTTTGCAACCTTCAGAGGGACTTATTAAACGATCTGAGTCTTGAGTGATCCTATGAGATATGTAACAGCTTCTGAGCATCCGTAGTTCTTCTGACGAAACTTTGTGCTTCTGAGACGACTTCGTTCTGAGCCTTGCTTCTGAACTCAGAACTTACAAAACTATATGATCTTCAGAAACCAACAAGGCGAATGACCAAAAGCTAATTTGCATTGGAAAGTACATGATATCTTGTTGGTCTTTAAACATTGAAGAGATGATACACACAATAGTGCAGTTCCTTACATTAATGTAGGATTTGTTCACATAATTAATTATCGTGCAATGAATTGCAGACATTTAATAAAGGCATAATACATCAACACCCCCCTTAAAGTTAGCTCAGAAAACCAGATGTCACCCTCAACTTTCAAAAGGACCAGTTACCCCCTTAACTTGATAAAAAAGGCCAGTTACCCCCTTTAACTTGGTAAAAATGCACCAGTTAGCCCACTCAATGTCAAGTGTCAGAATCTGGTTGGTTTGACTTTTCAAATATGTCATTTTTCTGATTTTTCTCTCTCCAATCAGAATTTAACACGTGGCATTGGGGGTAACTGATCCTTTTAAAAGTTGACGGTGACATTCGATTTCCTGAGTCAACTTTAAAGGGGTGTTAATGCATTTGACCTTTAATAAATGATTTCGTTTTGACCATTTTGAGTATGAACATGTGACCATTAAAATACTTTAGGTATTTGTGCTGCTTTAGGAATTTTACTTACATTAATAACAAGATAATTCACAGTATGGTGGAATAGTCCACATATACCACGTTGTATGTAATGAAGATTCAATTCCAACCTTGCTCCTAGAAGGTTTTATTATCAATTTCTTTGCGTAAAATCAACACAAAACAATTCATCATGTTGAAGAAATTTCTAGTTCTTCAATATATGCCCATGTGCAATTCTATAATTTATCTCATCATTTTTGCACCATGATAATCCATTCAATCTTGTCAGATTCTCAAGTATATATATCTATAAATTCCTATTTTATAGTTATAATGACCTTGATCATATCAATAAACCTGGTTCTAAGACATTCTTTAATGTCTTCTTTCACAAATTCAATATGATATTCATATTTGCGAATAAAAATCTATGAGAACTTGAGGAAAATAATGCATTACTTATAATAACTAATATCGTAGTAACATAAAGTGGAACAATATTTACTTTATAAGTATTGACGTCAATCAATAGCAGGGAGATATTTCATTTCCTTCGATAAAAAAGTTTCAATTTGATATTCCATTTCTGTCGGTTATTATTGTTTTCCACTTCAGGTGGAAGTTGCTAGCACTATCATATTAATTCAAACTGCCAATTTGTATATGCATATTATCAAAACTGTTACAAAGATCTGCATGATCTTTAATAATTGAATATTTTAATACCACTTATTTCATCATTCAAACATAATCATGCAAACAATAATATATAAATAAACTCAAATATAACACCACCAACATATTCCCTTATATCATGAGTTTATATGGAATCGTGAATCTCAAAATTCTTATCAATATGATTTATCCACTTCAGGTGGTTACATTAACTATCAACTTGATTTATACTTTTAGTGGTTTTATCATTGTTAACTTTCATTTTTCACTTTTGTGATTATTAAATTTATCAATATAACTTCTCCACTTATATTGATTTTTATATTATGGATTTGATCTTACACTCCAGGTGCTTTTTATATCTACCACCACGTCCAACTTTAAAATTGTTATTGATATGGTGTTATATTCACTTCAATGAATGTATTTGGTAAAAAAATCTCTTATTTTACTTGATAAAATGCAATACATTTATTTTACTATATTTTGTGAAAATTTTTCATCTTGGTGCCGCTTGAGGAGCATGTGCTACTACAAGATCAAATATTAAAGAAATTTATATCAAATAAATTCTTGTCAACCACTTTATTTCCACATAAATGAGCTTTTGTGTGTGTGTATATATTTATATAATCATTATTTTTATTTTTATTTTCATGCCGTCATATATATTTCGAAGATCTGCAAGATCTTTTGCAATTAATTAAACATTTTACCTTTATTTGCATTGTGATATCATTATCCAAAGATCTACATGATTTTATATGGTCCAACGTTCCAGAAATTTCAACATTCAATCATATTGTAAATTAATTATTTCTGTTAATATCAAATACTATAAACTCGAATTTCGTAAAATATAACATATCTATAATATATAAGAATATACTAAATATAATCTTATCATTTTACTTAGCACAAAATTACCTTATGAAACTTTTCTTTGACATTCTCGATAGTCAGAACTCCAATAAATTTGTGTTTAAAAAATACAACAAATTTGCAACCTCAAAGCACAACAAAATACTCAATAATTGTTATCATCCACAATTTTCTGATAGAAGAAAATATAGTAAAAAATAATTTCTCGACGATTGCAACGGTCAAAACAAAGAATCTAATGCTACGAAGCTTCTGAAAAGATTTCACAACAATCAACGGTTAAAACTCTAGAAAAAAAACCAAAAATAAAATTCTTTTGCGATGTGAAATTAAGCAAACTCGTGTTGATAACGAGTTGTAAAACAATCTTAATATATCGAGTAACACTAAGATAATAAGAATAAGAAAACATAGACAGAGAGAATATGAGAATATAACTTTGTATTCCCGAATATGATTTAGTGAATAACAATGTGAAATACTACATCAATATATAAGATGCATAAAGGGAAAAGATAAATACAAATATTAATGATATAAATCTAATTAAAATTTAATTTCATAGAAAATATTTGAATATCGTATCCTTTATTTATTTGGGAAGGACTTTTTAACAGAATATAATTAATCAGTTTTTCTAAATGAAAGCTAATGATCAAATTGGTTAATGAAAACAGATATCCTAATTAGATCGGTAGCACCCTGCTATGTGTACCCTAAACACTAATTGAGAGCTTGTTTTATTGAAGGAAAATATAAAATTAAAGACCATGGAAAAATAAATTAAATTGCAAGAGTTTTTGTTGTATTGATGTTAAGACCGTTGCATATGTGATCTTTCAGTTTCAGTTATTTAATAGATTCGAGTATTCCATTAGTGAATCATTTATTCAACAATGAACTTTGAAAATGATCTTAATTATATAACAAGCAAACTCAGGAAATGACTCTATTCCAATGGGTATATAATATCAAAAGAGATTCTCCGATCATATTTCTTAGTTCTAACCCACTTAGAAGACCATTTGAAGCCTATATAAGGGTATTCATACCTCAAAGGTATGTTATTCAATTCCTAACATTCTTATTCTCCACCTCGATATATTACCGACTTGATTGTTGGAACGTTCTTTGTTTGTTTTGCAAGTGCTCTCGAATCAGCCTCGAACAATTTAAATGACCAACTTCCACGCCCACCTCATCAGTGTTAAATTATAAAATTAATCTACATTGTCGATTCGTTCACCTTGAGGTTTATTCAAGAGAGGAACTTGCAAATTTTTGGATTGAATTTTTAAAGTTTGACTAACTCTCGGCTTGTGCATCTCACTCCCTTGACTGAAAGTAATTTAGTCGGATTGAGTGAGTTAGAATGTGCATTTTTTCAAAGGAGATGAAGCTATGCATGTGAATCTTTTGAAAAGATACAAAAACTGTAAATGAAAATGTAAAAGATGAATGAACAGTTGATACAATTAATCATTAAAAAATTATAATCGAACAATAATTTTATTACTGACTTCGACATTGTCCTTCTTTGATAAAGTTATATGGAGAAAATTTAATCTCTATGTTGTAAATGAATTTTTGGTATCATGTACTGAATAATAATTATTACTAATAGACTTGCCAAAAAAATAATAATTATTAATAGTATTTGTTAACGTTGATTTGAATGGAGTAATCAAATTTAGATTTTGCAATGTGTAGTGTAGGTAGGTAAGGTAACAACTGCATCTACTAATGTTGACTTTCTTTCCAACCTTTTTTAATCGTAATCACAATTTAATAATACCTATTTTTTTTCCGGATTAGGTGATAGTAAATTCCAATTGATTCGAAATAAAGTGATTTGTTTTTATTTTCTTTTCGTTACGTGTCTTTTTCTGTGCTTAATTCCATTTAAAATTCAAGCTAATTTTCTCCAGCTTCGTATCTGCAATTTTTTCATGCATATAGAATATAAATCCAATAAATAATAAATACATTAATAACGCATATAGGTGTAATAGTATATGTAAAAGTGAGGAAAGTGCTTAAGTTAGATTTTACATCGAGGTATTTACAGAAGATGAAAATGGTGAACCGTCACTCCTTATTTTTAAGCAAATTCAACGGGATAATAGTTGTAACTATGTTAGTAGTCATCGTTTTTGTCTCAGTAGTCTCTAAATTAACGGTTGGAATTAACATGTGGTTCAATGTTGTATTGGCCCTGATTTATTGTTTCTCCGCACTTCTTGATGGAATATGAGTTCTTAGTGTGTCTGTGTGTTTTTTTATTATTGCTTTTTAAAAGGTAAACATGACTTTCACCCTGTTAATTTTGGATTAAATGAAACTATTAATATAGAAGTACTTTACAAACAAGAAAATTAATCATAATATATTACTCCCTCTATTTATTAAATGTTATCGCTTAAATTATTTCACGGTTTTTAAGATAACAATTAACCGAATGAGGTGATTTATTACCCTTTTATATATATCCTATCCTATTTTCAAGACTTCATTAAATGTTCAATAAAAACAATTTTCTAGTATTTAAATATTGATTTCATAGTCTCCTCATCTTGTTATTGGATATTGGAATATGATTATCTTGAAAGTTGAACAAATTAATAGAAGTAGGAATGAAAAATTTAGAAAAAAAGCACATTAAAAAGACAAAATTATCATTTAAAACCTCGATATTTAATACATGGAAAAGTATACAACTTTTTCATTACCTTCAACTTATTAGATCAACCAATCCTTTTTACTTAAAATAATAAATTAAGTGGTCAAGTAGTAATTCTCTGGTTGTCTTTTTAACTTTTTCAATTTTGATTTTTTAATTTATAATTTAGATTATCAAAAGTTACCATGTATTAAATAAAAAATGAATTAAGTATTGATAAATTATAATTGGGTAATTAAGATGAAATAGAATTTCATAATAAAATATGAAATACAGATTAGTCCTTATAATAGTTTTTTCGCTGACTTTGATAAAAGTTCTAAAATTAAAAAAAAATCACTCTATTTCAAAATAATTATTGTTTTAGTACATTAGAAAATTTTTAAAAAACTGTCGCTTTAGGATTCAATGAACATTTTTAAAAATTTTGTACATTTTACCCTTATTTAATGCATAAATGGAGAAATACAGTATCCAATCAACTTTCAAATTAACAAAAAATCATAGGAGTAATAAGTATTTTTATTACTTTAATTGATATGGTCTTAGTGCTGACAAACAACTTAAAAATGGTAGTTATTTTGAAATGGAGTTAGTATTTATTGTAAAAAACGCATAATTTCATCAATGCTTAATACATGAGTTGTTTTTTAAGTTTCTACTGGACCAAACAATAAATAGGTCATGTTCTCTTCAACTACAATTAAGTTAAGTTAAGTTAAGTTAAGTTCAGCTATGTGTAGTTATAAATTTACATTAAATTAAGTTTAATTAAGTTCAGTTAAATTAAATTAAATTTAGTTCAGCTCAGTTTTTAGAAATCGAAAAGAACATGACCATATTCATGGGAATTTTATGTTTTTGGTGTTTTATGCTACTTTTATATTAGTATTAAAAGATGTTAATGTGCTCTTTTTATCTGTTTGTTGGGAAGTTTTTTTTTTTTTTTTTTTTTTTTTTTGTGATTTTCATTGCTTGGTTTGTGTGCGCATCTTCTCTCGGATTGTTTGTTTCTGGATTTATAGATTTCGATTAAAACTTTATGGTTGTAATTTTATGTTTGTGGTCTTCCTTGCTACTTTTAGGTTAGGCTTTTGTTGCCTGTTGTGATCTTGCTAGTTCCCTTTTCTGGTATAGTTTATTGTTCTTATCTTGCTTGGTTTAGTCTATAGCTGGTTTCTCGATATAATCTTATTGAATGGAAATTAATTTTATTATCGGACCAAAATACCCCTGCTAAATTACCTAATTTTGAATGAAACAAAAATATATCTACACATTCATTCCCCTGTTCCTTCAGTTCTGCTGTTTAATTATTCTTCCATTCTGATCAAAACAATTTCTAATTTACTCCCTCCCAATATAGTCAACGAAAAAGGTCAACAAATGGACAGAGTGACACCCTCATTTTCCTGGAAACGAATAGAAAATTGTTAACTATCCTTCACAAAATCTCACTTCCTTGTTCTACGCAATTTCTTAATTCCTCTTCATTTTTGTCGCCATAATCAACCCATTTCCACAAATCCCCAAAGTTCCCGTCTTTCCTCCAATAAAGACATAAAGTTTCCATCTTTCCCCCGTAACCATGGAAGTGGAGCTCCTGACACCATCTCACCCGATCCGAGATATCCTCCCGGGAAACTTTCGGGTCGGGTATGACCGGTCGGTGAGTTCCCAGTTGCCGGGAATTGTTGAACGGGGTTGTTCTAGCAGCGGCGGTGGCGAGAAAGTGTATGTGGCTGTGGGGAAGTCGGTGGAGAAAGCAGTGGGTTTGCTTCAATGGAGTTTTAAACAGTTTGGAGGCCGAGAAATTTGTATTCTTCATGTTCACCAGCCTTCTCTTCTCATTCCATATCCATGTAATTCCCCCTTTCAGCCTCTCAAGTTTCTATGTTTTCTTTAGAATTTATAAAGAAACAATTGCGTTGGTTCTTATAATTGTTACGCTGTTTGACATGTGCTGTAGTGGGGAAGTTACCGGAAAATCAAGCGAATGCTGAAGTAGTATCGGCACATAGAACACAGGAAAGAAAACAGACTCAGAAGCTTTTACAACATTACATGTCCATTTGTCAAAGAGCTAAGGTGTTTATTCTCTTCTCCATATTCCTTCTCTCCGTATTTGTACAATTAGAAGATATTTTCAGTTTATTTTTTATGACAGCATGCTATAATCTTTGATGAATTTTCCTTTTAGCTCCGGTCTAATGGTTATATGATTAAGGTGTATTTCTCCATACTTTTAATTAGTCAAACTTGTTTAAAAGTTGATTTTAAATCAAAAATTGCTTCAATTTAGTGTTTTTCCTGAATTTTTTCAACTTAGGGGTGTTTCTCATTCCATGTGACTTTTGGCTTATTTTTTATAAGCATTTTTTCAGGATTTTGAGTGTTTCTTGATACTTGTTTTTAAATAACTTATAACTAATTGAAGTGCTTCTCAAAACTAGTTTTAAGGAGCTTTTAGATGTTAAAAATGTCAATCGAACTAAAAGGGCATTTATTATTTATTTGTAAACATAACTTTTATTAAGTAGGGGTATTTCGGTAAATTGTTTGGTCGAAGGCGTAAAACTTTTAAGCTCCTTACCATTTCCTCCATTTAAGCTCCTTTTAAGTTAGAAAATAAGTAAACACTATGAGCTTATAAATTTAAACCAACTTATAAGGAAGAGAAACACCCCCTTAAAAAGTTGCAATTTTTCTCATTTCTTTGTTTTGACCAAAACAATTACAATACTATCCTTGTATAATATTCAAAACCCAATAAAAAGTGCATGTCCTTTTTAATCTTTTCAACAAATGGTTTGGAAATCAATTTCCAAAAACACTTAACTACTTATTTTTAAATCTCTTAAAAGTTAAAAAAACACTTACACTTAAAAAGTTAAAATTAACAAATTCGGAGAAACACCCCCTAAATATTCTTCAAGAGATGGCTTTATTAGTTGTTCATTTAAACAGAATAGGAAACCAATGCTATGAATCCATGTATTTGAAGGCAAATGGTATTCCACTGGATTCAGTTAAGTGAGTTCCTAATGGTCCTTAATGTTGAACAACACTTATGCATTTCTCTTATGGACTTTTTTCCACCTGGATTTGGATGATCTTGTTTAAGCCTTGCTATTTTAGTACTTGACAGATAAGAGTTACCTTCCTGATAGAATATCAGAAAATGTTCAGCTAATTGTTCTCGATGATCATCAGCTTATGTATGTGCATGGTTGCTGTGCAGGTTGAAGCAAGCATTGTTACAACTGAATGTGACCAAGTTCAGAAAGGTTTAGTAGAATTGGTGACCAAACATGGCGCTACAAAGCTACTTATGGGGGCTGTACCGCAAAAGTAAGTAGTGGTTCATTTATACACAAGAGGTCCCTAGTTCGATTCTCGCAATGCCCCTAAAACACCGTTATTAAGATTCCTTTGAACATAACCATGTGAGAATTAAGTTGTGGATAGTCTATTTGGTTTAACTAGTTCATTTCTTTTCTATGTTTTCTTATGCTGCATCATGTTTTGTGCTACTTTGAAGGTTCTGTCTAGATTTTTATTTCATCATTATTTGCTAGCGCTTTTATTAATGGCATGATGCTTTAGTTGCAAGAAGGTGAAAAAGAGCTCCACCAAGGCCAATTTCGTGGCAATAAACGCTCCGTCATTCTGCGAAATATGGTTTATCAACAAAGGGAAGCATGTTTGGACAAGGGAAACTTCCGGAAGGTCGAATCGCATAGAAGAAGCAACTTCTGAAACTCCAAGGTCCAAATCATTTCGATACAGAAAAAGTACAGCATTGTTACACACGGAAGATCTTCGATCTAGTTCTAGTTTAGGCATAACTTGTGCTAGAGTCAGCAATTGGGTTCAAGGCAATTCGAACTTTGCCGAAGGGAGTTTAAGTTGCCAACTTGAAGAAGCAAGGAAAGAAGCAGAAACATCGAGGAACGTATCATTCGAAGAGCTCTTAAGGCGCAAAAAGCAGGAGTTTCAAACTTTGGAAGCCATCAGAAAGGTAAATTTCAAACTTTGCTTTTTATCATCATTTTTCTGAACAATGTTTTTTTGGTGATAAAAAAGTTTATTCCTTTTTTATGTGGGTAAGGTGAAAGTCTACGAATCTGCATATGCAAATGAAGTAAAACTTAGAAAAGAAGCCGATAATGCGCTAAGAAATACGATACAAGAGCAAGGGAAACTCCTGGAAGAGAAAGAACAAATTAGTAATGAACTGCAAAGAACAATGAGAAGCATTGCTATTCTCGATAGTAGTTTGAAAGAAGCCAATCGCAGGCAATACGAAACTTCTGGGGAATTGAAACTCGTTCAAACATCCATTGCATCTTTGAGACATGAGAAGCAGAGGATCAGGCAGCAGAAAATGGAAGCTGTACGATGGCTTGAAAGATGGAGAAATCGAGGGCCAGCTGGATCTCCAAAGTGCAACGAATTTCTTGGGTTTGTTGAAGAGTTAGCTGAGTTGGCAGAGTTTTCGCTTTCTGATTTGAAAACAGCGACTTGCAATTTCTCTGAAAGCTTCCAACTTGGCCAGGGAGGATATGGTTGCGTTTTCAAGGGCGAAATGCTCGGTAGAACTGTCACTATAAAGAAGCTTCATCCACATAACATGCAAGGCCAGTCAGAATTTCAAAAAGAGGTAAACTTTCTCCGAAAAATTGTATCTTTTAGTCTAGCTTTCATGTCGGAATTTCAAAAATACGTAAACTTTTCAAAAGAATCTCCGAAAAATTGTATCTTTCAGTCTATCTTGAATGTGGGAATATAAAAAGAGGTAAACTTTCCAAAAGAATTTCTGAAAAATTGTATCATTCGGTCTACCTTGCATGTCAAAATTTCAAAACGAGGTAAACTTTCCAAAAGAATCTCCAAAAAATTGTATCTTTCAGTCTAGCTTGCATGTCAGAATTTCAAAAAGATGTAAACTTTCCAAAAGAATTTCGAAAATTTTTATCTTTCCTTCTATCTTGAATGCCGGAATTTCAAAAAGAGGAAAACTTTCCAAAAAAAATCCCTGAAAAATTGTATCTTTTACAGTCTTTCTGAAGTAAAACATCTATTTTTCCAGGTTCAAGTTCTCGGCAAGTTGCAACACCCTCATTTAGTTACTTTGCTCGGGGCATGCCCCGAAGCATGGTCTCTAGTGTACGAATACTTGCCTAACGGGAGCCTTCATGACTGCCTCTTCAGAAAAGGTACTAATTCTCCATTGACATGGAAGATCCGAGTAAAAAACATAGCAGAAATCGCTAGTGCGCTTTGCTTCTTGCATTCTTCCAAACCTGAAAAGATCATCCACGGCGATCTAAAACCACAAAACATCCTACTCGACTCTAAACTCAGCTGCAAGATATGCGAGTTTGGTATTTGCCGGCTGGTCACTGACGACAGCCCTTATTTCCCGAGTTTCCATCGCGGCACTGAACCAAAAGGTGCATTTCCATATAGAGATCCAGAATTCCATAGAATTGGAGTTTTGACCACCAAGTCCGATATGTACTCGTTTGGAGTGATCATTCTACAGCTACTTACTGGACGATCGCCTGTTGGGCTGGTTAGCGATGTTCGTAGAACAATGTCTAGTGGGAAATTATCCGCTGTTTTGGATCCTTCAGCTGGAGAATGGCCAAATGTAGTGGCTCGACGATTAGCTGACTTGGCTCTGCAATTCTGCGAACTTAGCAGCCGAGAAAGGCCCGAATTGACGCCTGCTTTGGTTAGGGAATTGGGGCAGTTGGATGTTGCAGAAGAGCGGCCAGTGCCGAGTTTCTTCTTGTGCCCCATTTTACAGGTAACGAAAAAAAAGGGTTATCGATTTTGCGCTATTTACAAGTAGACATGGCCTTATAGGACTAATATGAGGAATCGTTTTCAGGAAATAATGCACGATCCACAGGTGGCAGCTGATGGGTTCACTTATGAGGGTGAAGCTTTGCGAGGATGGTTCAAGAAGGGACACGAAACATCGCCAATGACTAACTTGAGGTTGACTCATTTGAATCTCACTCCTAACCATGCACTGCGTCATGCGATTCAAGACTGGCTTTGCGAGTCCTAAATTCGCTTTTGTATATCCATTTATCAATGTTTATATATATATATATATATATATATATATATATATATATATATATGATATGTAAGATCATTATGAACTAAGTTCATAATCTATTAATGTTTCCTTATTCAAGTAGAATCATGCTGTATTTAGAGTTTTCTCAAGTACAGGAGTCGATATAAGGAGTTTCATGAAATGCTAAGCAGAGCATTTTTTAACCATATGACATTAAAAATCCTGTAATTCATGAATATTCTTAGAATCTAGCATCCTAAAAGGAGGGAAGATGTAGATTCCTTCTCTATAACATTAAATGGGTGAGATTCTTCTGTAACTGTGATTCCATCTTTGCCCTCATCCAACAAAGGATTATCTTCTTTCATGCGGTTCCATCTATGCAGCTCTTCTTCTTCGTCTTTAGGAGTCGTGTTTTCTTTGCAACTTATTTCAGGTTTCTCATGTCTCCAATCGCCATTAAATTCACCGTCCTTTGGTTCATCATCTTTACGCGTATTATCTCCATTCGATTGGTTTTCGAAAGAAACGTGGTCAATGAACTGCGAATTGCTTCGTGCATATTGAAATTGTTCCTTTGACGATTCCTGAAGTATCCCTTGAGAAGACGAATTGTTTCTTTGACAGAAGCTACCGAATCCTTGAATCCCGCGAGTTAATTTCCGAGCTCTATCCCTCTCTTCTTTCAAAAACTGATCTTTCTCCAGAAGTTTCAGTATTCTTTCTGATTTCTTTCTAACAGTAAGTCCCCAATTGAATCTAAAGCATAATAATCCTAAACAACATTAACACACTTTCATGAAACCAAAAAAAACAGTAACTTTTCCACATACCCTTTTTCATCAATGAACTGAAAACTTTCAATCTGCCTTATAACATCTTTATCAGACTGAAACTCAGCAGCTACACTTTCAGGACCATGAGTCAACAAGTGTTCAAGTACTATAAGGGAGTTGTAAGAGACCCGCCAATTCTTTCTTTCAAATCTCAAAAACCTAATTTACATAAAAAAAAAAAAAACCCATTTAATTTCTCCATCCAATAAGATCAAAAAAGGTAAACTTGATGATAAAGTAATGATCTTTAACCTGTTGTGAAGAATCTCCACGATTCTCCAATAATCATCGAGTTCAAAAGCAGATTTTGAAATAGATCCAAGGGTTCGTGTATCTGGTGCCCATGGATTCCCATTTGTAGCTTCTTCAGTTAACCTTTTAACAAAACCAGATCAGTAAATTAACTCAAATTCAGATCAAAGTCAAACCCTAGAAATTGAGAAGAAAAAATAAGAGAAAAGCTTACAATTGAGTAGGAGTAACATCGGTGAGAGCTAATCTAGCACTCTTGATCTTTTCCTTGAGGAAAAAAGAAGCTTGCTTTTTGATAAGATGAAACGGTGTACCCATGTTGTTGCTGCTATTGTTTTTGCTTAAATTTGACATGATTTTGCAGAGAATTGTAGACGAAATGAAAATTTTTAAGAAGGGAAATGATCAAATTCAGCGTCAGCAGATTTCTCAACTAAACCGCAAGTTGAGGGACACCTGCTCCTAATAAAAATATTGGAAGGTGACTTTTGCAATTGTGATGAAGAATTGAAAAATGGAGGTTTGATTTGATTGCAAAAGAGAATAATTCAAAGGGTGATTATAAAATTCATAGAAAGTGACGAGAGCGATTTAATCAATAGGTTTGTACTAACTTGGAAAGATGGTAGTGAATGAAGGTGAAGTCAACATCTATACAGTATTGTCTTTACGTTTGATTTCAAATTTGAATTTTTTGTTTTCCTATTTCCACGCCGCTTTTACTATCTCCACTCATTTTTTGTTATAATATTTTTTTGGAATACAGTTGGTAGGAAAATTTGGGATTAAAATTTCATAGAATAGATGATTCTATAATGCTTGACGGGGTATTGGAAAGCTTTATCCACAAAATTTTATTACAACTTAATTAATCATTTGGAAAGCAGAGATGTAGTTCCTTCAAATATCCACGTTCATTGAAATATCCATGTTCATCTCCTTCGACTCTTTTCTTCACCATTGTTCTCCATTGATTTCAATTGCTTTATCCACCTTTCTTTCTCCGATTACTATCCCATCTTTAAAACCTAGCCCCTCCCCTATTCAGTGAAGTAAAATTCATTTTACATTGATTGATTCGATCACTTAATCATTTTGCTGAGACAATTGAGGAGTTTCTCCGCCTGAATTTTCTCTATACGCAATCATCGTTCCTCGCCGTGGAATAGACTCAAGTCTCATTTGTTTTTCAAGGTAAACCTAAGTTCTACCTTCTTAATTTTGGTTTTCTGTGTCTTTTATGGTTTTTGGATTATATTAGGGGTTTACTTTCTCTCATTCTTCTGCATATGATAAGATGGTG
>CATIWQ010336130.1:0-23112 GCA_949673415.1 Euphorbia schlechtendalii | reverse complement strand
CCGACATTGTACAAATCTCAAATCCAACCCCCGTTGTTGGATTTTCATTTCCACATGTTTTCATTTTTACCTAACGACTAACATGTTTGTTTCAAATGGATTGACATACATGTTATTTCACATCATAGCATGCTAACCCCTAGTGAATGCAGCCATAACATTAAACATCCCATGCATTTCTCACATCATGAATCATATCACGAATCTTAAATGGTCTAATATTCTACTCATGTATCAAAGGGGCTTGGAAGAGGCCTGCTGCCTGGTCCGCGTTTCCCCAATTGTGGCCAATCTGGAGGGGGTTTCGTACACTAACTCAAGTAAGGTCTCGGGTTCAGACTCAGATTCAGTTCCACGCACTATTATGGCCAGTCCACAAGGAGAAGGTGCAAGGGAAGATCACCTTGTTCGTGCGGGATAAAATTCTCAGCAGTCGTCGATGAGCGCTGAGATTGCAGCTACCATAAACACCTTTGCCAACAGTGAACAACTAGCTACGCTCATTCGCCAACACCTCGGGAGGACCCAGAATGCAGTGTCTAGCCCGGAGGTCACCTTTAACAATGTTCAGAATGCAGTGTCTAGCCCGGAGGTTACCTTTAACAATGTCAATCCGACAGGGGGACCTCCTACTTCACTCATGATTCCTCCAACTACCTTTTATCAGTTCGAGGCAGGACAAAGTTAGCTGAACTAGAATCCATTCTTCCCTGGATAAATTATCCAGCCCACATTTGCACCAGGGCCTTTCTACCAAGGAATGTTCCAACAGCCTATTCCCACTTAGAGTATGTCGGTTGCCTCAAAATTCCAAGCACCTCAACTATCCCATTTTGTGGCATATCCCTAGGGGCAATATGGCTCTTATCCAAGTGCAGGGGACGCCATCCTCCAACAACCTAGCATGGCGGAACTATGGCAATAGTTCTTGTCCATTCACGGTGACCACCTAAGGAACACATACCCTACACAACTGATAGTCGGGGATGAAGACAGCTTACCCCCAAACTTCGCAATACCGTAGTTTGAGAAGTATGTAGGTTCTGGCGACCCGCGTGCTCACTTGACACATTATCAGACGGTGATGAGAGCATTGAGGGTCGATGACTGAATGATGGCTAAGCTCTTCGTTATCACCTTAGGCCACCCAGTTAACAAATGTTACAGCCACCTTCCACTGCATATAGCTACCGATTGGAATAGCCTCGCATAAGCTATGCTAGAGCATTATGGTTTCAACTCTCAGATGGAAACCACAATGCAACATATGGAGGCCATAAGGCAAAGGCAGGGTGAGAACTTCAAATCTTACTATATGCATTGGATGGCTACGCAAGTCAGGCTGCAGACTCGTTTGACCTTACAGGAGATGATAACAAAGTTGCTGGACTGTGCATTGCCACAATACAAGAACAAATTCGGACCTAATAGTTTCTCCAGCTATCAAGAAGTGTTTGAGAAGGCAGAGTGGATGGAGCATTTTGAATCCATAGACACATTCGAGGGGCACTAACCCATGAAAGATAATGATGTAATAAATTAGCATTTAGCTACTTAGCCTACGAGGCTTCTTTTGAATTATTTTTGAATAAATTGAACTTTGTTTATTTTCTTGATATTTTATCAATGAAATCACGCATTCTCATAAACATATTCATAATGTTTTTAGCATGTGTGACACATCATTTTATGAAATTAATTTGGATATAAATGGATTCCCCATAATAAATTCAAATGATTTGACTCTTGAGAGGAAGGGAGAGATAAATAAATGTACTTAGACAATGCGTGATAGCAATTGTCTCATCATACAAGGACGAAAGATCAATGGGAAGGTCTCCAAGCATGAAACGTCCACCGACTCAACCAAAAGAACGAAACACGCAAAGATCAAAAGGATTAAAGCTAGAATAAGGCTAAAAATGTCGACTAAGCAAGTTGAGGCCAAACAACTGGCGTAATGTTATGAAGAAGGAGTCAGATCGTTGAGCACGTCAACAACTCCATCACACGGCTCACC
The DNA here is from genome assembly GCA_949673415.1 of Euphorbia schlechtendalii. Lineage (NCBI taxonomy): Eukaryota > Viridiplantae > Streptophyta > Magnoliopsida > Malpighiales > Euphorbiaceae > Euphorbia > Euphorbia schlechtendalii. Next base: position 21,092 of record CATIWQ010336130.1, on the reverse strand, counting down.
GCCATTTGTGGGGTAATCAAACAACCGATGCAATATCACAAAGAAGGAGACAAATCGTTGAAAACGTCAACAACTCCATCACAACCAATCACAAGACCAAACAACCGACGCAACATCACAAAGAAGGAGTCAGATCGTTGAACACGTCAACAACTCCATCATCACTATTCATGAGATCAAACAACCAGTGCAATATCACAAAGAAGGAGTCGGATCCTTGAACATGTCAACAACTCCATCACACGGCTCACCACCATTTATGGGGTAATCAAGCAATGATCAATGCCCTAGAAAGGTTAAAATAGATGGTACAACACTAAAGATAGAAAGGAGTCAAATTGTTAAATACGTCAACAACTCCTTCACATGACTCGCTACTATTTGTGGGGTAATCATCGCACCATCAAAGGAAACGTCGATGATCAAGACTCATCGTCAAATACACCTCAAACCAACAAAGCAATGCGAGCACCAACCAATCGGTCAGAAATGCTGAACGAGATAACAAATGAAGTCGTGGACATGGATGATGACCAATCTACTAATTCTACCAAGTCTTACACAATTGCTATCACACATACGTGAAAGAAATAAATCTCTAAAAAGCGGTACAAATGAAAAAATAAATTTGTAATTAGCCTGTCAATTAATACTTGGTTAGTTGAGCAAAAATTAGGGCTTCTTTTCGAACCACAAAAAGAATAGTCCGCTGAGTTGAAAACCCGAAAAGGGAGGCTCAGGCAAAACTTAAGACATCGAGAGAACCACATTGGTTAGAAAACCTGAAAGGGCTAATTGATGGCTGGAGTTGAATCATTTGAAACATTTACACCCCTGTTAAGTTCATCAATGAATTGTCATTTTTGCTGAATCTTTATGCATATGTTTATTTTGATTGCTTGCATGCCAATGGTAGAATATCACGAGTAAACATAAAAAAAAAGATAAAAAAATAAAATAAAGAAAAAATAAGTCTGTTGGATTGAAAACTTGAAAAGGCAATACACGCAAAAATTAGGACAAGGTTCGATAGATTGAAAACCCACAAGGGCGGTCTATGTAGAAATTAGATACAATATCAAATTCATCATCCTCCTCGGAATGGTACGAGGCATCACATTCCTTCAAATCTTCAAGCAAACAACTTCCAAGAGATCATCTCTGACACAATGCAGGATCAATGACCCATTCAAACTTTTCTCAAATCAGATTCAAGCTCAGAACTCTAATTTGATACAACGAACCCATGGCCATCGCTTTGAGGAAGTCATCAACGGAATCCCCAACAAGATAAACCCTAAGGGTAACCATGCACCAACACAAGTGAAGGTTCCTCAATGGACGAAGCCCACGATGCCTACATACATCATATGATAAATATTATTCATGCATAAAAACATGCATACATTACATTTACATCATGACATTTTTAGGTAAAGATGATGCCCAATTGGGACAACACTGTCCCGATAAACAAGAACCTCCACCTCCACATGAGGAACCCACAAACAAGATGATGGCCCACTCAAGCCTAAAGTCAACATTGCAACAAAAGCCTCCTACAATGGAGTGGTTCTCAGGACATCCCCAAATTTCTATTAAACTTATTTATTTATCATGTTTAATTTTTTATTGAAGGGGTAAAAATTTTTGCTTCGCATAAACTCAATCAAATAATTAAAACATTCATCATAAAATGTATTAACATTATCTTTTTCAGACTTGTCACAAGAAGCAGATCAACATACTATTAAGGAAATTCAAAACATAACCGAAGAAGGAAACGGTTACCTCGACGGTTGAAGGAATAAATAGCCTCATTTATCAACCGAAGAATGAAACGGTTGCCGACTACAACGGGTACATCGCAGAAAGAAATGGTATACCCCCCACAAGGGGCACCAAGTACCAAAAGGATTCCGAAGAAAGAAACGGACAACCATACGATGACACGGTGCCAGAAAGGAAGGCCTATTTTATCATCAATTCAGAATAGGAAATCACCAACTACACCGGTCAAGTATTCTCTCTAACCCTCCACTCTTTTTGTGTGATAACACTGGTTATACAAACAGTTTTTATCACACGAGGGGCAGCTGTGAGCACGGGATTTTGTACCAGCTCGTGCGTTCTATGATGACGGCTTTTTCGGGATTTTATCCTTGAATCACACAATTTTCGAGTATCTTGACACATCCGAAATGGGAATCCACCTCGTCTCTAATTCAGAAAGACGTTTTCAATAAAATTATTTAATTTTATTCATAAATTAATTAATTAAATAAAAAATACAAAAATACAAAAAAAGGAAAAAAATTCAAAAACGAAAACCCGGGGGTACTGAATCCCGGGCCGGCCTTGTTGGCAAGAGCCTCGTTAAACTTGGCAAGGCTTCGCCAAGGACACGGCGAGGAGCCTCGCCAAGATTTTCTCCGGCGAGGCCCCTCGCCGGAAAAACTTACCTTTTTTGGATTTTTCAGGATTTTCCTATAAATACTCGGATCTTTTTTGAGAATAAGGATCCCGAAAATTATCAAACAAAAATATAGCTTTAGAATGACTTTAATTTCCAAGAACAAGATGAACTTTTTTGGACATCCAACATGATTTTTTACCGAAACTGAAAGGACGAAGAGGATTTTTAACAGCCAATCGGATACCTTCGAAGTGGATTCATTCGGTAAGGGTAAGCCTCTGAGTTCCTAGAACTTCAATTCTCGAGCATTCAGTGTTTAATTTCTTCTTCTGATTTCATCTGTGAACCTAGGATTTTAATTACAATTATTTTATTTCAACTGTTGTAATTCTTCTTCATCTTTTTCTTTATTAAAAGGAGATGTATGTTAGAACAACCCCACAAAGGGAATAAAATATATTCACGGATAACAGACCTCACCAATTTACCATGCGAGCAATTTCATTAGTTAAAATGAGCAACCAATGTGCTAATAAAATGAACGGTTTTATTTAAATAACAAACACAATATCGCGATTGATTTTTTTAGGCCACACGGGCCTCGCTGAATTCAAAATCGAACATACGTGTTATCCCATGTGTTAACCTTTGTGGATGCAGGTAGATTAGGATTAGATGTATGTTTAGGATTTTAATTTTCCTTCGGGTATCGCAATTTCAATTTTTGGGAAATGTAATTAATAGGTTAGCGAGCAGTTGCATCCCCCGATTTTTGGAAGCCATGTAATTTTTATTTTCCGCGTTTATTTTCCGCACTTATTTACTGCTTCGTGGATGTTTTATTATTCCGCTTTGTGAATGATTTATTTTATAATACATGAATCATGCATTTAAAATCAAAAACAACTTAAGTGCAAATATGCACAATTAAGAGAACACGGTTTTTTGTAGATGTAATTTAATGTGATCTAATGAGAAATAAGCAACTTATCCCGGACCCGAATCTCTGTGTCTTGGTGGGCCGTCCCCTGGATGTTAAGCCTCATAAGACTCTAATTCCTGGAAAGAGCTAATCCAGGTGGCGACTCCACACTAAGAGATGGCAGATTTGGGTTCGAACCGATCTAAAACGTTTTCACTTTTTTCTCTTTCAACCTTTTTTAACCTTTTTCTCCGGGTCCCCGACCCGATGCACCATTTTTCAAACACCCTGGTGGATCGCGCCTATGAAATGGCGCGCTCTCTGCCCACCGCTCCGTGTCGCCCGCTCACAACACTCAAGAAGATCAAACAGACAATCAACTGATTATTCCTACACCGGTTATATAAGAAAGTGTAAGCATGGAACATCTTGTTATAACACCGACATTGCGTAGGTCAGGATGGGCTCCAATCATTCCTGAGCATTACAATTATTTCATCATTGATGATAAGCACATCTTCCTTATGGAATATGATGAGCCCAAGACTTACAAGGAGGTAATGGAAGGCTCAGATTCTGACAAATGATCTATAGCCATGAAGTTAAAGATGGACTCCATGTACGAAAATCAAGTCTAGAACTTGGTTAATGCTCCAAGTGGGATTAAGCCCATAGGATGTAAATGGGTTTTCAAGAAGAAGATCGACATGGATGGTAATGTGATTACCTTTAAAGCAAGGCTAGTTGCAAAAGGTTATAGTAAAAAAAAAGGCATTGACTATGATGAAACCTTTTCACTAGTGGCCATGTTGAAGTCTATCACGATACTCCTTTTACCATCACTGCTCATAACGATAATGAGATCTGCAGATGGATGTGAAAATCGCATTCCTTAACTGAAACCTTGATCAGAATGTATATATGATGCAACCCAAAGGTTTTACATCCCAAGATGGTTTGCTGGTATGCAAATTACAAAGGTCCATTTATGGACTTAAGCAAGAATCAAGGAGTTGGAATATTAGGTTTGACGAGACAATATGGGTTTTATAACAATCGCTAATGAGCCATGTGTATATAAGAAGGCTAGTGGGAGTGTGATCATTTTCTTTGTATTATATGTCAATGACATATTGCAGATAGGAAACGATGTTCCTTTTCTTCAGACAGTAAAGTCATGGTTATCAAAGAAGTTATCCATGAAAGACCTTGGAAAGCAGCTTTTAGACTAGGTATAAAGATCTACCGTGATAGACCCAGAAGGTTGTTAGGTCTTTATCAAAGTACATATATAGATAAGGTTTTAGCTAGATTTAACCTTGAGCAGTCAAGAAAGGGTTATCTTCCAATGTTTCACAAGATTAACCTTTCTAAATCTGAGTGTCTAAGAATATAAGAGGAGAGATTACGCATGAATGGAATACCCTATGTTTCAACGGTAGGATCCATCATGTATGCTATGGTAAGTACTCTATCTGACGTCCTCATATTCATTGAGTGTCATAAGCAAATTTCAATCTAATCTTGGAGAGAAACATTGGATGTCAGTTAAAACTATCCTCAAGTACTTAAGAAGGGCTAAGGATATGTTTTTGGTTTACGGAGAAAGTGATCTCTCTATGAAGGGATACACTGACTCGAGGTTTTAGTCTGACAAGGACGATTACAAGTCCCAGTCAGATTATGTGTTTATGTTAAATGGAGGGGCAGTTGTTTGGAAAAGTTTCAAATAGGATACAATTATTGATTTAACCATTGTATCTGAGTATATAGTTGCTTCTGAAGTAGCTAAGAAAGTTGTCTAGCTTAAAGGATTTATTGGTGATATCGGCGTGATGTCTAGCATTGTAAATCCAATAGTGGTCTATTGTGATAACAATGCGGCTATTGCTCAGATAAAGGAACCACAGTCTCGTCAGAGTAATGGACACGTACTTAGAAAGTACCATCTCACTCAAGAGATAGTAGCCAGAAAGGATATAAGCTTAGAATACATCCCTACAGATTATAGTCTAGTGGATGGGCTAACAAAGCCGTTAACTCAAGTTAAGCATGACTGTCATGTTAACGAGTATAGCATGAAGCACATGGGTAATTGGCTCTAGTGCAAGTGGGAGATTGTTAGACATGATGTATGCCCTAGAGGCAATTAGGGCGATATAACTTTATTAGTTATAATGTACAAACCTTTTTAGATTATTGTTATCAATAATAAGACATCTTTGTTGTTTATCGATGATTAATTAAGTTATGTATCTCACCGATATTATATATATACACACACACACACACACACATATACATATACATATATAAATACATATATTACTATAAATGGTTTAAATATCCCTACTCATAGTTTCATTAAGACTGGACATCAATCAAGCGGACAGACTAGCATGTGTAGGCTTACTCCTTAAATTAGATTCAAGCAGCCGATCTCACGAGCTGAAGGTGTTACCTTGACTTAACACATGAATGTATTCAAGTAATAAATTGAAGACCACTATAAGACAGACACTCGAAAATAACTATATCCATGTGTTGTTGTTATGTCTTATTGCAGTAGCAATACAAGTATCCTCAAACCTGAGATATTGGTTACCTTGTATAGGAGTTGTTATACTTTGGGTCATACTTATTCATATCCTAGTGATCAAGATGATAGGCATGATTATGGGTATAGTGATTATCACTCTTTGGTAAGCCGAGTAGTTAAGATGGGATCTATCGCTTCTGATATAGTGATATAATGGGAGTTGTACCTTAAGGCTTCTTGTTGAAGTGAGACACTCTTAAACCTCTTATCAGAGTATAAGATTGATAGAACGGGTTTCTAGTCAATCTTGATACATTATGGCGAGTGGTATTCTTCGTGAACAAGTCTATTTGTAGGATAGCTACAACTATTACATGAGCTAACATTTAATTCGAGCTCAATAAACTAGATGGTACTTAACCTGATGGAAGTAGTGTATTGTATTAGTTACTATTGCAGAACCGGATCAAGCCACAAGCACATAACATTCTGAGTATCAAGGGATCATACGCCTTTGCTAGAAAGCTCATTTGATCGTCTAGAGTTATCAGGTTCCATCTCGGTCTAGAACACTGAGTCTAAAGGTCTCGGATGGGAAGCCAAGTTTAGGTTAACCTCTAACGGCTCTATACTTCGAGATCCTATGAGGTCACACATTTTAGACCTTTTACCGAACTAAGTAAAGAAGTTATAAACTAGGTCCATGCCAAGAATGTAAGGAAAGTCAAACTCATTGGATGGATTATTAATTAGTTAAACCAAATAATAATTAAAGGAATTTTTAAAGGAGGAATAAAATTGTGCAGAGCAAAAGCGAATTTTTCTGTTGCAAGTGGACCCCACGAACACAAGTTGTTCACGGGTAAGGGCCTGCATGGTAGCCTCACAAGCATCGAAGGTGTGCTCGTGGGCCGCCTCCATGCGTTAGCTAGGCTAGCACATGCCCGTGGGTTGTAGGCCCGCAAGCGCTTGGCAATGCTTGAGTGGGCCTACGATGTAAGCCCACCAGCATAGCCCGCAAGCCTAGCTTACCGGACAAGGCAAGCCCATTAGGGCTTGCCTTGTGCGGCAATGCACAACCCGTGTAAGTAGGCTGTGCGTGCGGGTTAACCCGCGGAGCCTAGGGCTCCGCACGGATGACCCGCGTCCCCATCCCACATTGCTAAAAAGGGGAGCATTTAGCTCCCCTTCTCCTTATAAATAGGGCTCCTCCTTCTTTTTATTTCGTTCTTCAGCTCAGCCTTTCTTTCTGAGTTTTGACATCTTTCTTCCCGAGCTTTTGCGAGATCCTCCACGAGTTTATCCGCTTTTGCAAGAATTCTTTTGAAGGTTTATTCATATTTTAGAAAGAGTCTTCTAAGCTATATTTTTGGGTTGGTCTACGAGCGGTCTAGCAGCGACTTATTAACTAACGAGTTCTTCCTCTAGCGGAGGTCTTAGTTAGTGGGGGTTCGTGTGGACTAGTCATAGAGGCTGTCCTAGTTTGGAGGCTTGTGCTAAGGGAGTGCTGTCAAACTGTTCTAAAGGAGCGTCGCACCAAAGGGAAAGATACGCATCAATTGGCAATGCTCTTAATTTAGATGCAAGTTTCTTTTGTTAAGTTTTATAAACTTATTAGCATCTATAGAACATCTCAACTTAGATTATATCAATCATGGCATGCTTAGGAGATCCTTTAGGGTTAATTTTAAGTTTTGAAATTCTGTCATGCAAGTTCTCATGTTCAATTACTGCTTTAATTAACCAACACGATGATCAGTACCTGTATGCTCGTTCTCCGTAGTTACTATTGATCCATGATAAGCCTGTAAAACAATAAGAACGTCAGATGGCTAGGTTGGATTTACCGGCATACCCACTCCTGTGCTAAAGTTGGAATCTATTAGCTAGGGAATCTCTAGTGAAATAAGGTTGTAAAGTGTATTTGCGTATGACCTGGATCTGCAGGTAGCATTCCCCTTTTATACTCTGAGTCGTAACTACTCATTACGGCCTTGATTACCCACTAGCAGTTAGTGGTGAATATCCCCATAGTTATTACTATTTGACTAGGTCTTTGGCAATTGTTATAACGGCTCCTTTGACAGGGGCAAATGGGCCTCAAATGGGCTGTTTGTGTGGGCTTTATTTCAGCCTTACTATGCTTCACTATCATTAACCGAACTATTATATGTGTTTGTTTTTCATTTTTATTTATGAAATTTAATTGTGTTATTGAATAACACTTTTATCATATATATGGATAGATATTTTATACCTTAAAGTTTTAATAAATTGTAATGATTACTGTAACATATTATTTAATTAATTAAATAAATAACATACTAATAATCCATATATTACACATTATATTACCAAGAAACGATATATAATTTATAAATAAAAATTCAAATTAATAGGATATTATATAATAAATATTAGTATTAAAACATTATATTATGAAAATAATTTTTTTGTATTAATTATTTAAAGTTAGATGATAAGTTATATGTATTTAATTTCTTATAATAAATATTATAATTATTCGGTTTGTTCGCTTATATCGGTTATTTTCCAATTAAAACCGAATCGACCTAATAAACCAAAAATCTATGAAATGTACAATCGACGCCGAACCGTTTGGACCAAAAATCGAACCGAAAAAATCGATTTTATTGGTTCGATCGGTTATTTCGGTTAGGTTCTATTTTTGAACACCCTTAGATTTAAACATATGTATGTTCGAATTAGCTGGATGAACAATGCTCCTATGCTATGTAATAATTACCGTTATATCTTTGTACAATACAAGAATAAAATGATATCATGTATATCTTATTATATATTAGCCAAATGTATAAAAACCATAAGAACTAGTTCAGTTGGTAAAATGATTATTTCGCGAAAAGAATAATGAATTCAAAAAGATTACAGATGGTAAAGTATTTGTATTGGATAGAATAACTATTTTTATATATCATAGAAATCATGGAATAACTATTTTTTATAATTTTTCCAGATGAGGAATAACTATTCCATGACATTTATAATATATAATAATAACTACTCCGTCCGTCTACAAATCATAAATAAATACTCTACCAATTCTTCTTTATTTTTCTTGTATTTCATGAAATAGTCGCTCAGGGAAGCTAACGTACCTAATTACTTTTACAAATAAACGATTCAAATCACAATTGTGTTTGGACTTTGGATGTTGGTAACAGTTGCACGTATAGCGTTGCACTTAGGATACGGCAAGAACAAAATTAACTGATTGCGAATATCATAATCTGAACAACCAAACACTGACTTATTCGTAGTGGTGGCTGGCAGCAAAATCGTCACCCAAGCCGATGAAATAGAAACGCTCAAAAGAGACGAGAAGAGAGTAGAAGTAACGAATTTGAAGTAAAGGTAAAGGGAAGTAATAATGGGGGGAGGAATGGAGGTTAACAAGAATAAGTTCATCGAGGACTGGGGCTCTGCCCGTGAGAATCTCGAACACAATTTCCGTTGGACTCGTCGCAACTTTGCTCTCATTGGCCTTTTCGGCGTCGCTCTTCCCATCTTGGTCTACAAAGGCATCGTCAAAGAATTCGTAAATTTCTTACTCTTCTCCTACCGGATTCTGCAATTTTCTTTCATCTCATTGCGTTGCTACGAATTTTGATTAACCTAACTAGATCGATGTTTGTAGTTTGGATTTCGAATCAGTTCATTGTTAATTATTTCCTGAAGCTGTGTCCGTAGGGAATTATTGTTTATGTTATTTCCTTTACCGTGTTTGGGATGAGGACATTTCTAGTTTGATTTGGAGATTTCGGTTAGAATCATGGAACATTTTAAGGCTTGAATTTTAATTCTCGTTGATGAAAATCTGCATATTTTGTTGATCTCAAGAATTTTAGATTGGTTTAGGGTCTCTATACCTTGTTCTTAGAGAAATATATGTAAAAAGAGTTAGTTTGAGAAAGATAGCCTGAAAATTTCATTTCCATAATTGTAATTTGTAAGCATAAAATCCTACCACATAATTCAAACTCGTTATGTTATAAAAACAATATTTTCAGAAGTTCTGTAATATGACCCCGCCCTTAAAACCAGCCAAGTTTATTATCAGCATGGAAGATTCTACGGTGACTTTGTCAAAAACAAAGTCTTCATTACTTTATATCTTATCACCATTAGATCAATGGTGTGAAAATTGATCTAATGGTGATAAGAGGCAAAGTAAAGTTTACTTTGTTTAAAACAAAGTGACCATAGCCTACATCTCTCAGCATTAATTCCTACGAGTCAGGAAGTGCAAGAATCAAAGGATAAAAAATAAATGTAGATGGAGAGGTAGACTTAAAATGACTTGGAGGGAAACTATATTGATGAGTAATTGAGTATATAACGTTTTATAGACCTAATGGTGTTAGAAGATCCATATAACTGACCTCACTTTGCGTGAGACAAAGGTTTGATTTGTTGATTGATTTATCCCATGAGTTCATGAGTGTGAATATCATCCTATAATACACGGACACTCCTAAAGCAGGAGTGTCCATGAGTCGGACACGTGTTTGACATGGACACGCTCCAGACACGGCTCGGACACGTGTCCGACACTCCAACTTTTTAACCGACATGCCACGTCAACTCATCTATCCTTGACACAGCGGGACACACATAGGACACGGCTTGAGTTGTAATTAGGTTAAAAACATAGAACAGAACATTTACAAAAGCCATTCACGCCATTTCTATTCCTCTCCAACTCATTCGAAAACTTGCTTAGACTCCGGCGACTCCTCCTCCAACCACCTAGCCGCCGTCGATTGAACCTTCGGCAGCCGGTTGTTGTCTTTTGCAGCTTGGATTTAAACTTTCTTTTTTCTGCAGTTCTGCTATCTTTGCTTAAATCAGTAAGAGTTTGTTCCTCCTCTTCTTTTTCCTTATTTCAAATGGCTTCTTTTCTATGAAATTGCAGCTGCTTAGATTTCTTCAATATCTTACGGCAACTTGTTGTCGGCAACATGCATATGTTTCTTCAATTTTCTACGGCAACCTGCTTATGTTTCTTCAATTTCCAACTTCTTACTACCTTCATTAACTATCTAATATTTGGTTCCAGTATTGTGTCTCTTCTTATTAATACTTTGTATTGTAGTCTATGGTCTTAGTTGGGTTTTATTACGTGAAACCACTAATGCAAATCACCATGTTGATGAACTAAAGTGAAAGGGTTATATGAATGTTTGAATATTTAATATAATTGTGGACAATTTTACATTTTTACGTTATTTGTAGTCGTCGTGTCCCGGCCGTGTCCAAATGCATACTTTTTGGAAATTTGCGTGCCCCAGTGTCCGTGTCGCGTCGGACACTCGAGGCCTGTCCATGCAACCTAGATATCATCTTCTTATACCTGAGTCAGATTATTATGATGTCAAATTCATGTCTTTAGTGTATGCTATTTATGAACACGTAAACTCAAGAAAAGGGTTGGCACTAGAAGGGTAGTTTCCTATAAATCCCATTTTTCTATTGCTTATATAAGATGAGTAGAATGTAGAATTCATGTTTTTCCTTCCCATTTCTTCTCTTCAATATAATTTTGATTGATAAAACTTTGTGTAAGCATGTAGAGGCAGATGGTAACATATTGAAGACAACACTCTCATGTTAGTTTCACTAATATTTGTTACTATTGATGATTGGCAGTCTTCTTCTGGAATTCAATTGCTTGGCCTTACTTTGGGTAATAATGGGATTTGTCATAACCTTTTCACCAATTGAGATGGGAATCCTCGATGAGGAACGGGGAAAAATTTTCCCCAATTTCCTATGGGGAGAAATATTTTTCCCCTAAACCTTGGTATTATGGTTTATTTGTTGAAATCAGGAGATAAAAAAAGGAGAGCAAATTATCAAAGTGATAGTGCCATAGTGGCAGGTGCTCTAATATAAACCTATTTAGCGGATTTATTTATTTTCATAAAATAGGAAACTTTGTGTGTCCATAATATCGGCACATGCTCTAATATTAACCTATCTGGTGGATTTTATTGCTTTTTACAAGATTGGAAACTGTGTATGTGTCCCTAAGGACCCATTTTCCTGATAATTAAATTGGTAGTGGCACATGGATTGGTACAAACCTATTAAGTTTGTCTCTGAGAATGAGTTGGGTGTTTGTATTTCCGACCTGGTTAATAGTAACACTATAGTGGCACATGCTCAAATATGAACCTTTTTAGCGGATTTAATTGCTTTTCATAAGATGGGTAACTGTAAATGTGACCCTAAGGACCCTTTTTCCTGATCATCCATCCAAGTGATAATGGCACATGGTGTGGTACTATAAACATATTCTTTTTAAATTATAGGATAGTTGCTTACTTGCTTGTATCCTCTTGTAAGAGAGACAGAGAGTGGCTACTTAATCCTAGAACATGTGCTTTTACATTCTTAGCAGTAGATGAACAATGACTGTTGATATTGTGGATCCTTTCAGTTAAAATGTTACTTTTTGGATTTTTTTTTTCGTGTTCAGCTCAATAACTATGTTGATATTTTTTAATTATTGAAATGACAGAACATGCAAGATGAGGATGCAGGCAGACCATACCGAAAATTCCTTTGAGTTACTTTTCATTCAATTGCTCAATAAATTGCATCTACACTGAAACTAATGTTCAGTAAGAACCTCCTTTTTTACCCATAATCTGAAAATTGATTGCTATCTCCGTTGATTTTAGTATTGTGCTTGCGAAGAATTCTCCAGTACTTCAAAGTCTCAATAATTAATAAATGCTGCTCCTTCTCTAATGTAAACATGATGAGTGGTTTTGGTAGAATGCAATGCAATATCAAATACGTAGAAATTGTACACTTAAATTGTGATGATATTGCAGTACTTCACACTACTCGTGGAATTTTGATTAAATGTAGAATTATTACACTCAGTCAAGTAATAATTTTGTTATGAAACAACTCTAGTGTTAGGACATTTTTTTTTAAATGTGAGATGAAGTGGAATTTCTTCAAAACTGTGTAGGCTCACAATATCAAAGCTGAAGTCAAGAATAGAACTGAAACGCAGCTTAACCTTGTCCTCTCATTTAATACCATCTGTCTGAAAATGGAAATGGTACAAGTTCGATGATAATTTAAACAATTATTCTAGCAGTTTCTAACATTTATGATACTCTGCAAAGACAGTATTAATAGCCTTTTTGTTTGATAGGTCTCGTGTCCCCCGGTTCAATCATGTTTGATTTTTAACATAATAACAAGATTCACTAAAACAAAAATTTTAAAGATATTTTTTGTTTATTTGGTGGCACAACACAGGAATTGATAGGAACACTGCTGTAATTTGACATAACAAATTAGAAATTTAAGGTCTAAAGTCCAAATTTTTGCTGGGATTTTTCATTTTTCTTAAGAAAGTATCGTATTAAAAAGTTTAAAACTAAAATAAAATTTTTCTAGAAACAATTTAAACTCGCATTCTTTAGATTTCACTAGTGAATAATTGATCGTTTGTGTTTTATAAATTAATGTTTTTGTTCATATTGAGTTTTCTGTTGAAAATGTGATGAATTTCAGTTTATTTTTTATGATAACATTTGAAATTATGAATATCTACTTGCCATTATGTAATATTCTCTTTCCATTTTTTTCGAAAGAACGTGACAAGGAACACAAGAATTAGTGTAAGGGCAGGACAGGGCAGGGCTGGGCACTTGCGTCACTACAACTAGGAAACTGAAAATGGCCTGTCAACGAATAAGAGAATAAAAGGGGTAGTGACAGTGTATCACATCATTTCAATTGGCACTGTGGCAAGTCATAGCCACTGATTAAAACTAACTCTAAGTAACCCCTATAATCCTGCAATCGGTGGCTCTTCAATTAGTCAAAAGCTAAACCAAATAATGTTGTGCACTTTTTGTAGAACCTCAAGTAAGAGTTTTAATTTGATGTTAGTTAAATTCTTACCATCTCCTTTTAAAGCCAACACAAATCTTTTCTGGACACAAGAATTCACGTGGTTTAAAAATTTGCTTACGTCCATAGACATAAGATAATGCTTATTACTTGAGACTAGACCTGGGTGCTGACCGAGTTGGGCTTAATCGTGCCTAAATAAATATTAATAGGGAAATGCATGTAAATACCTTATTTTGGTATAATATTTTTCCTTTTATCACAAGGATAAAATATTTTTAATTTCCTTCCCTTTTCTAAGTTATATTTTTACTTTTCTTTCCTTTCAATTTTCAGTTAATATTCTCTCTCTATATCTTTCTATCGATCTCTTCCTCTTTTTCTTCTTCAGTTATTATCATCCACATCTTTTCTGATTTCTTACTCATAATTACGAATCATGTCTGTCATTCTCATCTTGCTCCGTTTCTTTTTTTCTTCTTTTGTTATTAATCATAACTGAGATTTTCGATTTATTGTTCTTATGTTCATTTGGATTCCAGTTTTTTATTCTGTTATTTACAGATCGCGATTGGATTCATATTTTTCTAATCGTTCTTTGTTTTTCTTCTCTAGATTTGATTTTGTTTTTTATAAATCATGATTTCAACCATTCTCTTATTGTTATGTGTTTACAGATAGCGCATTCTGTATCGTTTCCAAGTTTCAATGGAGCAGATTTCTATTTTTGATGCATTATAGTAAGTCTAGACTCATGATTTCGAAATCCTCAATTATCGCAATTCAGATTTCTAATTTTAATGGCGATTTTGAGTTTTACGATTTAGATTGCGATTGAGTTTTTAGATTTGGATTGTGAATTGAGTTTTGCGATTTAGATCACGACTGAGATTCTTGATTTGGATTACAGTTGAGTTTATTTTTTATTTTGTTCTTAAATTCCATATTACAGTTTGAGCTTTTTTTTATATATTGTTTCCTTTTTTGGCATTTTCAATTGTCTCTGCATCTCTTTTTTCTGTGATTTGTGTTTGCTGTATTTTTTTACTTTTCAATGAAGGTGATAGTTGTTTTGCATTTATGGTGGAGTTTGAATTGATGATTTCGAGTTTCTCGAATATGATTATTTTGTGGTTTGATTTTTGACAATTTTGAAAGTTTTTTTTGGATTTTAAACAAATGATGTTAGAGATTTTTCAAAGCAATGGATATGAAGATAACATATTAAGATCCTTTTCAGATTTTAAATTCAATTCCAATTTTAGATCAAGTCATATACTTGGCATAATGAGTATTATACCTGGTATAATATTCATTATACCCGGTATAATAGTCATTATAACGATTTAAAGAATATTCAAATCATTGGAGATGAAGAAAATATTAAAATCCACTTTCAGATTTCACATTATAATAATATGTGGTCATTATACCAAGTATAATGGTAATTATCCTTGGTATTGTGATTATAACGAATAATATTAATAAATATTCGAACAATTTGATATAAAGCAGGTATCGATATCAAGTTTCATATTTCACATTAGAATCTACTTTTCAAATCATATCATTATTCCTAACACAATGAAAACTAATATTATAAAAAGTAATTGCAGATAAAAAAAAAGTATTAAGATCGAGTTTCATCGTATTTGAATAGTATAATAGTCACTATACTAGGTATAATGACTATTATATCTGGTATAATAGTCAACATAACGAAGAATATCAGAGAAATATTCAAAATCACTGAAGATAATGAAAATATTAGGATCTGGCTTCAAAATTCATATTTGAACAATATAATAGAGATTGTACCTGGTATGCTGACTATTATACCAGGTATAATGGTTGTTATATTTGGTATAATAAGTATTATACCTGGTATACTAATTATTATACTTAAAATCAACAGTTATTCATATATTCACGTATTTTAAAAATTCAAAACTCAAATTCACATTTTATGAAAAATGAAAACTTAAAATGTGTGATTTGTAAAATTACACTATAACATGACTTAAAATTATTTTATCCTTTTTTTTTGCAGTTCCATAAAAACTCCATATAAATAACCTAAACCAAGTCAAATCTATACAAAACTTGGGCTTTGACTCGTCAGGTTTTCACAAATTATCAAAATTCAAGCCCAGTCCAGGTTTAGTAATTAATTTTTTCATCGTAATAATAATGCATTAAAATGGTTGATTTTAATTAGTAAAGAAAAAATATTGATGTTACTATACATGTACCGTACAAAAAGTCCATATTAGTGGCATTTGATTAATAAATTTATTATAAAATTATCATGTTATGTAAATTCTTCAATATCATATAATAAATATAATAATATTTCATTTAATATATTTTTGTACTATATCGGCCGGGTTTTGGTTTTTAGACTAAATTCAAGCCCACATTATACATTAGTCGGGTCACTGTGAGTTTTTGAGCTGATATATATGTTTCAAGATTGCACTCATGTCATTAATAAAATATTCTTATTGAACAAACTAATTAACAAAATACCCATTTTCAAAATTAATACCCTTTAAACATTTGTTTTCCACTAATTAACTTCACAACCCCATTAACTTCCGATTCCTGAAAGAACTCTACTTCATCCAAATAGCCTTCGAAGAAAAAAACTGGAGAAGCAGACGGTTTCACCATCAACGTATTACTTAATGCCTTCGTTAAGAGCTCTACTCCATCAAAAAAGCATTCGGAGGAAAAAGCTGCATATGCCGACGGTTGCATCATCATTAACAACCAGTAGAGACATCCGAAATCATACAAGTCGATTTCCGATTCAAACGTATGTTTTCTACTTAAACCAACTGATGTTCAATTTACTTGGAAAATGTAGGGCTTACATGGGTTGGAACTTCAATTTAGAGTTTATTTCTGTCAATTGTCAGATTACAGATTTTAGTGTTCATATAAACCACATGTCTTCCATGTTTGATATACTATGAAATTTGGGGTTTAATTAAACCAAGTGATCTTCGAATGATTATGAATTTGTATAGTTTATATGATTTTGAATTTGTATAGTTTAACGAGAGATATTATAGTTTTAAGCATATAATTTGTATGGGTTTTGAATTTGTATAGTTTACCATTTATAAATTTTGAAATTTCATTTTTTTTTAATTCGTATAGTTTACTGAGGACAATGTAAAGTTTGTATAGTTTTAAACTTAGAAGTTGTATGGTTTACCTTTACACAATTTGTATAGTTTCTTGTATAAATGAATCTTCTTGTTACAAATTTGAAGAATTTTTTCTATTTCTTTGATAGATTGTTTTAAAGTGTTCTTGATGTTGATACTTGCATTTTATGAAGTGATTATTTTTCTGAAATTCTAGGATTTCTTGTTGTGAAACCCAATGCGTATAATTACCATTTATATAGTTTTGTATGGTTGTTGAATTTGTATTGATTACCCTTGATGAGTTTCAAGCTTAGAATTTGTTTAATTGATCAGTTTATGAACAAAGTACGTATCATCTGTAATCTGTTTAACTTAGTTGTTAGGGTGTTACATCTTTTGTAATAGTAATTGGTTATTTAAATGAACAACATGTTCTTGCTTTTGTGGAACAAAAAGAAGACGAGGACAAGAAATTCTACGAGAAAAACCACTCGGGTTCAACATTCCAAGGTATATTTGACATGAAACCATACAATAATGTATTTTATTAAGGTTATATGCATTTAGAAAATAATGTAATTGTTTTATGAAATTGTTTTGTTATGCAGAAATCAACACTCATATACAGCAGTTCAGTACAACAAGAATGGGAATGTAGAGTCTCGGTGACATCGGATTACGAAACAATAATCTTTTTGGACACAAACTTAACTCCACCTATCTTGCCAAATTAAAGGAAACATTATTTGGTAGGTATTTAGATCCTAAAAGATTCAAGATCCATAATCAGTTGTTGCACTTGCTAATTTACAAGAAGTTAAGCAGCCGAATAATGAAAGTTTTGTTGTCTGCCTTGGAGGAAAACAATTGGAGTTCAATATGAGACATTTCCTCTTAGTTTGTTGTTTGAAAGAAGACCAAGCTGATCAGCATAAAGTACAAGAGACAGGAGAAACAACAGAATTCTATTCAAAATATTTTGGAAAAAGAAGCTTAATAAAAAAAGCTGATATTCATGGTTTACTGCTCAAGGATTCAGACTTGCTTGAAGTAAAAGATGACACAACCATGTTCAAATTAGCACTAATTTACTTCATAGCGTATTTTGTAATGGGATTTGACCCATATTGTGGGATACCATTGTAGATTATGGACTGTGTAGTTGGGGGGAATTATAAAGATATATCTTGAGGAGTGTTGTCTTATAAGGAAAAGGATTGAAGAATAATGGAAGGAATGTGAAACAACCGTTCTCATACAGAATAGAATGTATGTCATACATTTACCAAGTATGGTTGTACGAAATATGTATTGTAAGTGTGAACTTGATATGTGAAAAGGTTGGATATGAAGATGAAGTATTCAAACCAAGGATGTTTTTGTGAAAGCCCCGTATGAATAAGCTCAGAATGAAGTACATAAGGAAATAGATATTCGACAAGGACAAATACAAGTAAGTAATATTTTGTATGGTTTACATTTCAATATATCAAAATTTTGTATAGTAAGGTTGTGTATGGCTGTATGGGTATAATATGCAATCTGTACAGTTTAAGACTTTTTTCCAATTTTATATGATTGTATGGCTATAATGTGTATAGTCTGTATGGGTTTATGTTTACAAAGCTAATTTTTTATGGTCATTTATGTCAATAAAATGTGCAATCTGTACAGTTTAAGATTGGTTTTTCTAATTTTGTATGTCTGTATTTATATAACGTGTATGGTCTATATGGTATTTTTAGGTGTATGTGTATAAAGTTAATTTTGAAAGAGCGTTTATGTACATATATGGGCAATCAGTAAGGTTTAAGACTAGTTGTCTAGTTTTGTATGGTTGTATAGGTATAATGTGTATGGTCAACATGGTATTTTTTTTATGTTTAGAAAGTTAATTTTGTATGGTCATTTATGTTCATATAAAGTGGTTTTGTATGATGTCATAATTTAATGCTTAAATAATGATTACCTCTACATTTAACTTCTTACAACTCAATTTGAGAGAAATAGTACTAACCGATAAGGAGATAGAAGAGCTTTCACCTGATCATTATTATCAACAAAAAAGATCAAAAGGTGATGAAAGAGAAGAAATGGAAATTGAAGAGAATGTTGAAGCAGGAGATGATAGAGAGAGTAAAGAGAATAGTTATGATAATGAGGTGCAAGAGATCAAAGTAGTTTGAGATCAGAAAGAATGAACGATTTTAAAGAACAAAGCGAAAAAATCTTGAGAGGCCTAAAAGATTATTTGGATGAAAAATTCAAGCAAGTTAACTATGATATTAAGATAATGGGTCGGAGACTAAGCATTAAGATAGATAGAAAGTTTAATGAGTTTAAAAGGCTATTGACTCGAGGAAAGAAAAAGGTAACATACTTTTTTGAATTTTCCCTATTAGTTAACAGATTAGTTTTGTAACTTTATGATTCGAATACCATGTATTATAGAATAACAACATAAAACTATTGATGGAAAAACCAAAACAATCTATTAATATATATGAATTTCATATAGGTTGTAACGCCAATAAGTAATTCAGAAAGAGATGACAGTCAGGATGAGGGAAGTCAGAATGATGACATAGGATATGAAGAAGAAGATGTTGATGATGAGGAAGACCATGACGGTGATGAGGCCGTCAATGATAATGAGAAAGAAAATGACAATGATGGCAAGTTGCATGAAAGGAAAGACAAAATGCTGATGTGGAACTCGTAGAGGTTATATTCAATATTTTTTTACCATTAAACCTAATGGTGTAGTGCAATATGAATAAAGTCGCAAAAAATAAAATAAAGGAAGACCTATAAATTTAAACTAGTTGTATTAATCTAACTTGTAACTTTGTAGAAGTAATACAATGAAGGAACAACAAACGGAGAGAAAAAATGCATTATCGGAGATTGAACATGGAGTGGAGGTCAATTAATATATAATTTTACATTTGGTGAATTATAATTTCAAAGTCGTATAGGACATGCACTAGATAAATATAAAAAATGTATAGTCATGAAAAAAATACTATAATATTTATACAGATTCTGCAATCTGAAGTCACAACAAGAAAAGAAAGGGAACAACCATTATGTCCATCAAGCATTGATCTTTTAATTGATGATTCTCCAAAAGAATTGATTATTGGGAAAGAGAAGAAGCAACAAAAGGATGATGTTGAACAACCATTTACAAAAGAGGAAATTGAAGTTGAAAAAACTATTGCAAACATGAAATTAAAGGTATGATTTTTTAATTTAAACTCATTTGAACATACTCTTGTACATAGATGTTATGCAAAAAGCTATTTTCACAATGATATTCATAGTATTTACATGAAAAAAAATACAAACGGGATGATACTGCATGTTATTAAGACTCTATTGACCTAAGACTAATTGATGATATTGAAGCAGCTTCTTATGAAATGTTCAGGGAAGATAATGTGAGAACGCTAATTAAAATTCAGTAGTCTTATTTTCCTATATAATATTGTCTTCTATGAATTAAACTGATAACTCATGCTTCTTTGGTTAATAATGATCAAAGGAGGAAAAAGCTACGCAAATAATTGATGTTCCATCTGAGCAAGAAACTCCAGAGAAAAAGAAGAGGAAGGTAGTTCCTTCAAGATCGCCTAGATCACCTTACACTGAAGAATTTGAATCTAGCGCAAAAGAGAGGATTGTTAACAAGGTTAGAGGAAGATTCGTGTTAGACGATTTTGCTTATCTTGGCCAAGAGGTAGTCAACAATGCAAGAATGATAGAATTCATGAATTTCATCAACTTCAAGAAATATCCTTACAAAACGTAAGTAAATAAAAATAAAAATTAAAGTGACAAGTTAATATATGGTAAGCTATTCAAATTACTTATATGTGCAGACAAAAAGGAACATGGTATCGACCGGCTAATGATTTGATTGAACCAATGAAATTCGAAAACACTACAATAATGAGTAGACAATTCTTCCTTGTAATTTATCAGCTAGATGAATGGTTATCAAGAGATGTAAGAAAACTATAAAATATAAAATGCCATATATGTTGTTGTATAGTTACCATTATATTGTATAGTTTTAAAATGCCACACACACACACACACACACGCTCACACACACACACGCTCACACAC
>CATIWQ010336128.1:0-30625 GCA_949673415.1 Euphorbia schlechtendalii | reverse complement strand
AAAAAATGTAGGGTTTCTGAAACTTATTTACAAAAATACATTCCAACAGATAGTTTGCATTGTATAACCAATTTTTAGTTTCAGTTTTCACTCTATATGTTCTATATATACATTGTTTTATCAAGTTTCAATTGCTTCCTCTTTTTGCATCGTGTGTTTCTCTCCATCAAATTCTCTCTTCATTGTTTCGATTCTCCTCGATTTTCTCTAGATCAAAGTTTCTTCAAGTTTCTACTCTCTGCAATTCTTAAATTCTCTGCACAATTCTAGTTTTCTAGTTTTCAATCAGTTTTTTTAATTGAGTATGAGGATCTATGTAATTGAAATCCTGTTGTTGTTGACAGATTCGATTTTGTCTCTTTGTGTTTGTTTTTGTTGTTATTTTGCAGAAGGATTATGCAATTTTTGTGTTGGAATTGATGTGATGATTTCATTGGACTGTATAAATGCACCATGATATGAAATTCGTCCATTATGTGTTTTGTGAAGATGCCTAAATGAATTAATAAAGAATTATACTGTATATATGTTTGTAAATTTAATAAAGAGATGGCTTGAACAAATATTGGAGAAAATTGAAATAAATAGATTGAAAATGGAGGAAGTGATGGCTAATTTAATTGTAAATCCATCCACTAATCTGATTTTTATCTCTCTCATTGATCTTGGAAGCCTGCTCTTCAATGTATTCTTGAACATAAATCAGCTGATTAGTTTTAATTAGTTATCTTACATGTTCTGATAACTTTCTAATGCATTTTCATCATTTTTCAAGATTAATTTAACACAACTTGTTTTTCATACCACTTACCTACAACTTTCTTACTAGCTTTGACATTTTTTATTCTTCATATCAGTTTCATATCAGTTACATACCAGATTCTACTGTCTTGATTCAATACTATCTAGAGTTTTTATCTTACATGTTTTAATCACTTTCTAATGCATTTTCATTACTTTTCAAGATTAATTTGACAAAATTTGTTCTTCATACCAATTTCCTACCACTGGCTTACCAATTTTGATAATTTTTGTTCTTCATAACAGTTACATACCAAATTCTTACTATTTTGATTCAATACTTTGTAGAGATTTATCTTACATGAATAAATCACTTTCTAATGCTTTTTCATAACTTTTCAAGATTATTTTAACACAACTTATTCTTCATACCAGTTTTCTACCACTTTCTCACTAATTTTGACATTTTTTGTTCTTCATACCAGATTCTTACTATTTTGATTCAATACTTTCTAGAGTTTTTATCTTACATGTTCTAATCATTTTCTAAGGCATTTTCATTAATTTTCAAGATTAATTTGACATAAATTATTCTTCATACCAATTTCCTACCACTTTCTTACTAGTTTGACATTTTTTGTTCTTCATACTAGTTTCATACCAGTTATATACCAGATTCTTTCTATTTTGATTCAATACTATCTAGAGTTTTATCTTACAGGTTCTAATCACTTTCGAATGCATTTTCATTACTTTTCAAGATTAATTTGACACAATTTGTTCTTCATACCCGTTTCCTACCACTTTCTTACTAGTTTTGACATTTTTTGTTCTTTGTACCAGTTACATACCTGATTCCTACTGTTTTGATTATACTTTGTAGAGATTTATCTTACATGAATAAATCACTTTCTAATGCAATTTCATAAATTTTCAAGATTATTTTGACACAACTTGTTCTTCGTACTAGTTTCCTACCACTTACCTACCACTTTCTTACTAGTTTTGACATTTTTTGTTCTTCATACCAAACATACCAGATTCCTACTATTTTGATTCAGTATTTTCTAGAGTTTTATCTTACATGTTCTAATCAATTTCTAATGCATTTTCATTAATTTCAAGATTAAATTGACATAACTTGTTCGTCATACCAATTTTCTACTACTTTCTTATTAGTTTTGACATTTTTTGTTTGGTAAACTTAAAAAACATGCTCTGTGATTTGGCCGATTGGCGTAATGATTCTTGCGAATTTATTTTTTACAAAAGCATGCCCGTGATTTCAAACATTAGCAAAAAGACAACTTTTTTCTTAACACCATTAATAAAACCTGACATGGCAAGGGTATTTTCGATAAACCTAAAAAACTACTAATGTCCAAAATCCCCTCGTACTAGACCATTTCACTACCCTTCTTCTTCCCTAAATAGTTGATTTTGAATTCTAAAGCACCTGCAAACTTCATCTTCCAAAAATCTAATACATCTCATCCTCTCACATGCAATTTCTTTGCAATCTTGCTTTAATTTATCATTTTATTTCTTCCCTAATCTAAAATCCAGGTCAAGTTCCCAAATTGATGAACCCTAAACCACCTAACTTCCCTAGTTCAATTCCTATTCATCTATCTAAAATTAAAGACTAAAAATTTAGTAGATAAGCTAGATTTGATAGAAAACAATATCATGGGAAATAAGATTCGATTGCAGGTATGTGTGTGCTGAGATTGCTATGGTAATCGTTCAGGGGATAAATATCAAAGATGAAAGGGATATCTAAAATCTAGTTTTCTTAATTTGGAAAAAGGAGGATTACACACAAAATCCGTTAATCTACTATATATAAGGAAGAGAGAATTTCAAAATTTGTTACCATAAAAATTCAAAGGATAAAGGGTACGAATCGGAGAGGAGTAAGAGATAATAAATAAGAATGAGGAGGTGGATTACAAATCTAATATGTACAAGGAATGGGATGAGATTTTTCAATTTCATGTTACAAACCTGTAACCATTTTGGAACAAAAGAGATTTTATGTTGCTGAGCTTGGGAGATTTATTTTATACAGGGGGCGTTGGAGCTGGTTGCAGGCAATGAAATGGTAGTCGATGTGGTAGCGGTGATGTGGTGGTGCGCCAATGAGGAGTAAATGAAAAGAAGATTTCACCCATTACAATGGCGGATGAGATTTCATATATATCTAATTTTATTTGTTTTTTTTAATTCTTTTAACTCAAGCTAAACTTTGCAGAAAGTAATTAAAGAAAAGAAAGTGGGATTGCCAATGGAATGGTGTCATGTCAATAACTTTTAAAGAACAAGTATCATAGTTCGAAAATACCCTTGCCACGTCAGCTTTTATTAACGGTCTTAAGAAAAAAGTTATCTTTTGCTAATGTTTGAAATCATGGGCATGCTTTTGTAAAAAAAATTCTGCAAGGACCATTTCGCAAATCGACCAAACCACAGGGCATATTTTTGAACTTTACCGTTTTTTATTCTTCATACCAGTTACATACCATATTCCTACTATTTTGATTCAATACTTTGTAGAGATTTATCTTACATGTTCTAATCACTTTCTAATGCATTTTCATTACTTTTGAAGATTAATTTGACACAATTTGTTCTTTATACTAGTTTCCTACCACTTACCTACCACTTTCTTAATAGTTTTGATATTTTTTGTTCTTCATAGTCGTTACATACCAGATTTCTACTATTTTAATTCAATACTTTGTAGAGATTTAGTTTACATAAATAAATCACTTTCTAATGCATTTTCACAACTTTTCAAGGTTATTTTTGACACAACTTGTTCTTCATACCAGTTTCCTACCACTTTCTTATTAGTTTTGACATTTTTTGTTCTTCATGCCAGTTAGATACCAGATTCCTACTGTTTTGATTCAATACTTTCTAGAGTTGTATCTTACTGTTCTAGTCACTTTCTAATGCATTTTCACTACTTTTCAAGATTAATTTGACACAACTTATTCTTCATACTAGTTTCCTACCACTTACCTATTAGTTTCGTACTAGTTTTGACATTTTTTATTCTTTATACTAGTTACATACGAAATTCCTACTATTTTGATTCAATACTTTGTACAATTTTATTTTACATGTTGTAATCACTTTCTAATGCATTTTCATTACTTTTAAGATTATAATTGTTTGTTTATTACTATGGAGATAAACTTTTGGCATGTATTTGTGTTACCTATCATACTTTCATAACAAATTTGACACAACTTGTTCTTCCTACCAGTTACATACCACTTACCTACCAATTTCTTACAAGATATCAAACAGTTGAAAATTTTTTTTTGAAAAAGTATATCACAATGGATGGTGTTTCGAAGATAAAAATGAGATGAACAAATAAATAGTTGGAGAGATAATGGCGAAATAAGATAAGAAAATTAAAAAACAAATGTAGAAGGTAAGGGAGGTGAACACAACAACTTTGGAGTGTATAAAAGGTAAATATGAAACTTAATTGGTCAAAAAAGTTAGGACACAAAACTTGGGTTGAAACTATTCCTAACTTTCCGCCCATTTATAAAATTTTCCCTATTATTTACCCTACCCACTTTAGGTTATAAGCTTCGTATTTACTTTTTTTATCGCTTTCTTTTATATATTTAACGCTTTCCGTGTGTGTATGATTAACTCAAACATAAAATGAAAATGATTAAAAATAAATTGAAATGTTTTAAATGTGGTTGTTTATTTGTAATTAAAAACTTAAATAATGACAAAGTAGGTAACTCATCTGGACTCTCTTTACTACGGTGCGGTTTAGACTTAACAAATCTAGACTGTACCAAATTTCCTAAAAGAGCTTATCCGGGTGGCGACTCCGTAACAACATAGGCAAGAAGTTTAGGCCTCGAGTCTTTCAAAGCTTTTCTATTCTTGTTTTGTTTTTTCATAAAACCCTCACACCCCATCTCATGGGGCCAATGCCTCGTGACGATTGCGCAGGTCTCAAAAACATTGTCTGTTCATAATTAGCTTCGCCTGAATCTTCCTCACTTCTTCCACTCTCTCACTCGCATCAAATGTAGTGTATTCTAAGTTGAACAGATCATAGTCCTCTACTGCATTCTCTCCGGACATAGGGATCGACCCAACTGAGTTCACTCCTTGGGTGGAGTGAGTAAGCATTTCAAAGACTTGATTGGAATGGATCCTCGTGCCTACCACAAATATTTGACGATACATTTCCCTGATGTTCCATTCAAAATTGAATCCTGCCTTGATTAGATCCATGAAGCCTAAGTAGTTATCAATAGACAGGCAATCTCGGATATCGGGCTGGGGCCCCTCAATAAACATCCTCATGAGCCACTCCTTGGTGGGTGTGTGTTTGATCACAACTTGAATGGATATCCACCATTGGGCATATACTCTAAATGTCTCATACTCGTTCTGCCTACAAGCTGCCAAATCTCATCAATAGCCATAACATGCTCTCCCTTACTAGCCCGTGATATTCAACAACCATAATAATGATAATCCCAAGTCTATGGCATAAATCGAATCCCCAATCTCTTCTGCCAACTGATCCATCTTCCTTCCTTCCTTATGATTGGCAGCTGGTTCACGTACCAACTGCTTGCCATCCCTAATAGAGAATAAGGGAAGAGAGTGGCTATCATCTCATATGATAAGCCTTGAGCTAGCATAAACACTTCAAACTAGGGGCATTCCTCGTAGGCTTAAACTTGGACAATTACACGACATACGTCCTCCTACCTCAGAAGAACTATCTTCCTCCTCCATCATTTCACCTAGAGCTTTCCATTCATCAATAGCCATAACATGCTCTCCCTGACTAGCCCGTGATATTCAATAACCATAATAATGATAATCCCAAGTCTATGGCATAAATCGAATCCCCAATCTCTTCTGCCAACTGATCCATCTTCCTTCCTTCTTCTAGCATCATCTCCAGGCTCATAATTCTTAGCCTAACAAAACGCTCGCTATAAAACTAGCGAGTTCCTCTTGCTAACAAGCTTATCATGGTGGGCTCATCCAGCATTCATCTTATCACTATTTGTATCTACATCCATCTTCGAACTCACTACCCAAAACTTTCCCCTCATTCTATTTACAAGATATGAGGTCTTGCATCCCCCTTTCAGGCTCCTCCAAGAATAGAAAAAGTGCTCTTTAAAAGCACTCAAGATCTTCTCGGAGGGAGTACCATTCTATTATCATTCCTAATGGTGAACAAGGAAATAATACAGCTAACTCATCATCAGTAAAACCTTTTACCCTAAACAAGGATTCAAACTTGTAAACATGGAAAGAAGGTGTGTCTTTACCTTTGAAAATAGGCAACCTGTACAGATTAAAACCTGGGTACTTACGTTGAAAGGACCCTCAAAAACCTAGAGAACTGGCTCTCTCCTACTGGGTAGCCATGACACACTCCACATCCATTCCAACCTCAATTACCATTACGAACTCCCTAGTCAATTCTCCAAGGTACTACAACACCTACCTCACTTCTAGCCTTGAGTAGTTTATCATCCTCACCGCTCTGTCGAAGTGAGAGAGCGGGTTATACTTGGTGCTAGGCTTCAACCTTAGTTCTGCCACTACCCCCATCCTTTACCAGCTTCTAGATATCCTTCAATAAATCCTTGTAATTATTAGTACGATGGCCTACGTAACATGATAATTGCAGTAGTTCTGCTTGTCCTCTTGGCTCGGGGGTGACAAGGTCTTTAAACTGTCTAGCTTCTTTAACTCACATAGCATGGTGAAGAGGAAGTTGAGATTTGCTTCGTACAGAGATATCCCATGGTAATCCTCTTTAGATAATTTTACCACCGCAATCGGCTCAGATTGGATTAGTTGTAGAGCTGCCTATTTACCCTTAGCCTATGAAGGGTTGGTGGATGAGGATCCTGAGTCATTCTTCCTAAACCATGTTTTACTTGCAAGTTACCCCACTAGCATCTCCAGGGATTCTAACCACTCCATCCTTTCATCCTTATCAAACACTTCATTGTAAGAGGAAAATGTATCCATCCCTAATCTCTTTCTATAAGCTGGTAGGGAATAGGCCTGTAAATTTACAATCATCTCAGGCAAGCTGAGACGATCTTTCAATAAGACTTGGGTAGCCATACATCTGATGTAGTACAGCTTGAACATCTCATGCGATGTCTGCCTCACCGCTTCTATGTTCTGCATGGTGGTCCTCATTTGTTATTTGAAGCCGTATTATTCCACCAGGGTCATTGACAAGTGCTCCCAGTTATGAGAAACCTCTGTTGGCAAGCTGTTGTACTATTGATTTCTGGAGCCACTAATGTTACTATGAACATCGTCGCCATCATCTTATCACTAACTCGACAAGCTCTTATCATAGTCTCGTAGTTTGTCAAGTGAGCTTGAGGGTCTCCTTCCCAATTAAACTTCACTAGCTCTAGCATTACAAATTATCTAGGAGTTAGTCATCACTTTGTACTACAGGTGGCACCAGGTGATAGCAGGGCTGAAAGCCTATGTATTGATTAGCATAGGTAACCATAAATTGCTAGTATAGTTCTTCCATTCTAGGTTGCAGGTATGATGAATGGCCCATCTCGGGCCTGGCCTGATATCCATACTGATGGTAATTTCCTTAGAGATAAGCGGGACCCCTTGGAGGAAGAGTAAGACTGGGTGGGGCCATGGCCTTACCTGGAAATTGAGCTAACAGCGTTGTGTAGTTTATACCGAAATCAAAAGAAGAAGCTTAAAAGTTTTGAGTATCCCCTAACTGAGGAAAGAAACCATGCATAGGAGGGTTGAAGCCTGAAGATGGCCTCCCTAGCCTTTATTGGTGTGGCGAATGGCTAAAACCATTGTTGATAATCCGGCTACCCCGGTTGAACTGACTACCCTAGAACCAACTAATCAGCCACCATTCCTGCTTAACCAATAATGCCTGAAGTTTGACCCGTGACAAAACTAGTTTGACCTAATCTAAGAGGAAACTGTGTCTGGGGGAGGACTGATCCTGTCTAGCCAAATATTTGCTGAGGTTGCGAATTCCCCGCGCCAAACTGAAAGATGTTGGCGAGATTACCGAACTAGCCACTAGATGATGGGAATGTATGAGGGGAAAAGCTAGGCCTCCTAGCCATAGGACGACTGGCCATAGCGAGACTTTGGAGATTCCAGATGAGTTCTTGGTCAGAGAGCTTATCTAAGGCCCGGTCCTCTTACTACCGAGGATGGATGTGGAATTGTATGGCTTACACAAATTAGTAACTGTTGAGGATCACGCTTAGAGTGTTCGTGATCTCTTGACTCGAACCTAGCTATTAGACCACAAGCATATAACATACAACTTGATCTTCTCCCCTTGAACCATTCTACCATTCTAAACCCTTGATCGAAACCGTGAACCGATCTCTACTTTGAACTAAAACCTGAACTTGAATCCAAACCTGAATCTTCACTTGAATCAGTGATTAGAAAGCCCTCTTCTTGTGATCTTGCTTAGTGAGCCATGATGGGAGAGATCCGAACGAGGCAATGAACCGACCTCCTCCAAGGCTTAAATGAAGCACACATAAGTAAGCACCATTAAAAATGAAATGCATGTTTGATAGACTTGAGACTGATGCATAAAATGCACGTTAGGTGGCTGCATCACAAGGGTTAGTATATAATGATGATGAATAAAACTGTTGCTTACTTATAGGGCTAAGTTAGATAGAGATGGGTTTGCCAATCTTTTTGAAACAAACCAGTAAAGATCGTGTGGTAATAGGCTGTCTAAAATTTTTCTTCAAGAATCGAAATCACATCAGAGGGATGCGAAAGGCCATGTTTGCCAATCCATTTGAATTAAAACAACTATGATCAAGGTTTGCCATACTGCCCATGTGGTAGTAGGCAAAGTAATACCATTTTGTCAAAAGGCGGTGGTAAGTTTACCAATCCTTTTGAAACACATAAATTGAAAAAAGACATGGGATTTGAGTACTATATAAGTAATAATACGCTCTCAATTTTGAGAATGGATTTCTCATCGATTTTGAATTTGGGTAAATAATTTGTTGTACCTGAGGGTTTAACTATGATAGGTTCATGACACCAAATGGATAGAGGTTCGAGCACCAAGAAAGCACTACTTTAATCATGGGTGATCCTAAACCTAGATGACACTATAGCATCGCGTCTTCTAGAACTATGTAAGTGACATTAATGTAATATCAGGGTAATAACATGCATGTGTATACTTTTGTATCTTCATAAAAGATGATGGTTATCATGATGCTTAAAATGAATAAATGTGATAATAAAAATATTAAACACGTAGCACATAGCATGTGACGTATCACTTCCAACCTTATATCTCCCATGCATAAGGGTTAGGCTTCTAATTCTAAGATTGGGTCATCTTAATATCGTGAGATATTAAGGAATGAACCTACATAAGAGATGCATTTGTTTTGGTAATCCTAGGGAAAGCATCTATGATTTCCTTATATGAGTTCGGTCATGGGTTGTTGATGTAGAAGATTCTTGTTGCACTATGATACACTCCAAGCCTCTCGCCAAATAGGTGCGAACGAGGGAGGTACATGCGATATGGTAACAAGTGATCCACTTTCTAAGTATCTTTAATAACCAAGGGGTCGCAAATGATACTTTCGCAAGCCTCTCAATAAAATTGGGTGCCCTAATCTTAAAGGCTAAGCAATCTAATCTATATGCTTTTGTTCGATCTATTTTAAATGTGGGTTAACTCATTTGATAACTTTTCAATACTCATCAATAATCTTTTACACTTTTAAGTTTGTGAAAAAGATATCCCCAGTGGAGTCGCCACTGTGAGCGAACGATGTTCGACCCACTCGGTCACCGCAAGGCGCTAACCCTGTGAGAGGGGGCCTGGGGTTTTCAAAAAGAAAATTTAATCTTGAATGAAAATGAATTTCAAGTTTTAAAAACCCGAGACCTTAATCTCTAGCCTATGTTACAGAGTCGCCACCCAGATCAGTTCTTCCGGGAAAATTTGGTACAGCTTAGATCCGTTTACCTAATCTATACTATAGTACAGAGATTCGAGTTCGGATGAGTTACCTACTTTGTTGTCATTTGAGTTAAATTGCACTATGTTAGAAACCACGTTTATAATACTCGAACTAAACTAGATATTTTCAGCTTATGATTATTTTATCGTGCATGTATAAAGCAGTTAATAAATAAATTGTAGAAAGTAAACACGTAGGAAAGTAAATGCACCTAATCTACGGGGAATTAATTACATTTTGAGATGGGGGATACAAATCGCCTAAATACATCATAATCTAAGGGATACAATCACCTAAAATTCATCGATATTTAATAAATATTACAATTGATATCAATATTTAAGTGTGCTACCTAAATGAAGTTAAATCATAACAATCATCTAATCTTATCTACCTGTATCCACAAATGTTAGCACAAATAATATTGCACATCACAAGTAGTTGCAAGTATATTTGATTTGATTTTTCACGAGACCCAAGTGGTCTAATGTAAAACAATGGGAGATTTAAAAAATCTTATGTGAAAAGGGTTCATTTTATAGACATAAATGTTGATCAATTTATTTAGTGAAAATGCCGCATGTGAATGTTTTGTCAGGTTGGGTATCTGGGAATTTAGGTTCCCTTCATCGGTGTTTCCTAACACAACTTCATATTTATTAGCAAAATCTGGACTAAAAATAAATAACAAAGGTGTTATTATTGAACCCATTCCGGAAGGGGAACCATTAAAGTTAGTAAAGTAATATCCCGGTGAAGGGAAACTAACTTTAACTGTTCGAACACCTTCCAAACCAATTTCAAATTCTAAAAAATTCTCAAGTATATACTTTATGTTGCTGAAAGCTCATATTTATGTCTGGATAGTCACCACTGACCCTCTTGAACATAAAACGATACTTAAAAATTTTTGAACTTAATATCTACACTATAATGTTGTTAACAACATTGCTGATGTTGTAAACAATATCGCAATACCATTAACGGTATTGCAATGCCATTAACGGCATTGCCGCGATAGACAGTAATCAGTTTACATGGTTTTCACTTTAAACTATAAACACATTTAGCAATCATATACATGTGAAGTATAGAACTCAAAGGCTCACCCCGTAGTCATGAATCCACTTTGCTAAGGTCCATCAAATCCTGGAAAAAACTACTTATTTCTTTAGTTTGGTTTGGTTTGGTTGATAAAAAAAAGATTTGAATGAAGAGCAAGTGTTACTCTTTGAGGGAAAGCTAAAATCCTAGCATATGTTAGTCCTTTCATGAGGAAAAAAAGGTAGTAATCCTTTTCCCTCAAGCTTGGACTTTGAAGAAAACTAAAAAACTAGCTAACTTTGTGAAAAGGATATGTATTCCAAATGTGTGGAAATAATTACCAAAACCACCTACACTAAGTTTTATAAAGTTAGAACTTTGTGAAAGTTGTTAAAGAAATAATGACCCTTAAGTTTTTCTTACTTCCTAAACTCAAGTTTGTGTAAGAACTAATCCTCAAACTTGCTTAGTTAATCCCAAATATCCCAATTCCATACCCTTTTCATAAACTTACAATCACTAACATCAAACTTTAAGTAACTATGTGCTTAAAGCCTCAACTTAGTTTTCAAGTACCCAAAAACACTCAAGAACACTTGAAATTCAAACTTGAACTTAGAGCTC
Source organism: Euphorbia schlechtendalii (assembly GCA_949673415.1). Taxonomy (NCBI): domain Eukaryota; kingdom Viridiplantae; phylum Streptophyta; class Magnoliopsida; order Malpighiales; family Euphorbiaceae; genus Euphorbia; species Euphorbia schlechtendalii. The sequence goes on along the minus strand of CATIWQ010336128.1, from coordinate 19,157 downwards.
TCTCTCTTACACTTGTTTGCACAAAAATGAGCTCCCTTCAATCCAAAGTCAACTTAGATTAGCTTTAGGCCATGCTTTGGTTTTTACTTTTTAACTTTTGTCAATCCAAATGCACATGTTGGATGGAAAGTATCTTAGTTAAGGTGTGGGGGTGTGATGTTGCAGGAAAAATCTGAGCATCTGGGCAAAATTACCTTTTTAGCTGAAAATTGGAGAAAGTGCAATTTTGGTTATGTTGCTACTGCGATATCGTTAACAATATCAGCCATGTTGTTAATGACATGGCCATGTCGTTAACGATATGGAACTTTAACCTTAAGCTTTTATGATAAAAAGATTCTAAGGAAGGGTAACGGCCCAAAGAAACAAAGTAAGATTCTCCATATGAATTCAAGATCCTATAAAATGTGGAAAACTAGAAAAGAAAAAAATAACAGCTTCATCATCGAACTCGTGAGTTGGAAGTGAAATCCCTTTCTCATAGCGGGTTTTACATGTTTACCCATAAAGTGGATTCAATGAAGCACTTTAAATAGTACTATTTTTTTATCAAGCAAGAAGTGCATCAGCCCTAGTTTCTAACTGCCTAGAATTCCAAGCCTTTATGTTAATATGAGTTGGTTGGGGTACACTCTAGGGTATAGACTTTTAAGTCCCTTAGGAAGGAGGTATGACTGTGTCAAAACATTAGTTGGGCAATGGCAAAGAATATTAGGATAATTGAGCATGGCCAACTAAACCATATTTACTATCCAATACTCGAGTGGTTTCTAGTTTTGCTAACCTTTTTCTTCTTTTGTTTTATGAAAAAATGCTTAATCTTCTGAAACTTAGCCAACTAAAAAAATCGGATGTAGCCAAGTGACCTAAGGATTACAAGCGGTCTAATCAACGAGAGATTACCAAGCTGATTAAGGGTGCTATTAATGCAGTGCCTAGGAGTGGAAGCATCAACCTTAAGAAAAAGAGGAGGAAGCGTAAGGCGTAGGAACTGGACAATCATTCTCATGTGAATCCACCTCATCCTTTAGCGACTGGAGAAACTACCCTCAAGCCGGTAAGGATTTATCAATTCTTAATTTACTTGTTCTTTTATCTTTCATTTTAAACCTTCTCCTATTTTCAAGTTGTGGACTCGAGCATCCTCGTCGCCTTGTCTAAGCATATTGATTATGGATCAATTCACGATGATCTCGTAACTATGGCTAGCAAGGATCCTTTTATTTTCTCTAACCTTATCCAGAATGTCTTGAAGACTATCCTTTCTCTCCAGGCCAAAGTAGAGGCTATGGAATCCGAGTCACTTCTATAGGCGTTCACGTTTATGTTGACACTTAGCTCGGAGGCTTCTCCCTTGATCTAGTTATGTTATTTGCAATTCGTTCATTTATTATCTAATATCCCCCTCTTTAATTTGCATATATGGCATCTCGGGTGGCTATACTAAAAAGGAGGAGCCGGGATGTTGGATGGATGGAGTGTAGCCTCCAAATGGCAAATTAAGAGCTTGAGAAGACAAAGGGCCTCCAACCTGAGTTCGATGTTGCACGTGTGGAAATCTCCAAGAAAGTTGAGTAAGATGCAATTGAGTGGGTAAAGAAAGTAGAAGAGGTGACATGGAGGGTCGAAGATCTATGCCTAGCCAAGGATAAGCTTCAAGAGGCTATCACCCATTATGAGACCGAGGTCCCTGAGGCGATCATGTCTTATGAGCAAGGAATGTAGGATCTTGCCTTAGATGGTTGGGAATTAGGCTAACGGGTCCTGCAGGCCTGTTAACAGCTGCACATGGACATTCTAGGTAACTACTTAATTGAGGGAATAAAGTTTCATATTGAGCCAGATGCAGAGGAGGAGGGGACTTGCCTTGAGGAAGATCTCTAAGCTTAGAGAAGGAAGGCGATGGTGAGGTCAACACCTTAGTTGCTGGCCCGAAAGGGAACCTAAGTAGATGTGCTGGGTAGAATAGGTTTTTCTTTTTAGTCTTTCCATCTTTTTTATGAATATTTTAGCAATTTGGATTATCAATATACTAAGGCTACAGTCTTTTATTTTGAATCAAGTTTTGTGTTAATATACGCTTTGATTTTCATTTCTAGCATTTGAAATAATTCATAAGTGAAATGATTAATGGGGTCGGTCTTTAAAGGTCTTATGCATTTGAGCCGCCAGATTTTCTATATCATGCTTTATCTATTTCACTACGTTTTGAGTGATATATAGGCAATCTCAAAGTATGATCACTACTCAAATGTGCACGATTTTCATAAAATAAGTTATCTTATTTGAAAGGGTTAAATATTACATATGAGAATTCAATGCATATGGCCATCTCATTTTTCTAGGGGACTTTGCCTCATTAAAAAATGTCTGAAGGAAAAATCCACTGGGAAAAATCCTAAGGAAGGAAAAGAGTACGGTCACCTTAATCCCTTTAAGAATTGTTTTCTATATAATAAGGTTGCAGCTTGGAGATATTCCAAGTCTGTGGGATTTCCATGTCTCTCATCATGCAAAGCTTGTAAGTCATTGGCCTGAGTGTTAAACCCAAGTTAATAGTACTTCATAGTACTTGAAACATTTTGGAAATAAAAACATTCTAGGATAGTGAAATTAATTGAGTACTAAGTAGACTCTTAATTAATCAAGTTTACTTGAGTTTGTTTAAAGCAAAACAACTTAGTTTACTGAGTGTTTAATTAAGTTATAGCTTAGAGTAAGAAAAGCTGAGTTCAGCCTAGTACTACATAGTTTATAAGATATAGACTTAGCGAAGCTGAGTAAGTTGTTTGTTATAAAAGCTGAGTTAAATTGACACTTAGAGAAATATATGACACAAATGATGTTAAAGTTGTCTGTGAGGGACGAAATATTCCTTTGATGCTTTTCAAGAGAAAAGGTGTTGAAATTAAAGACCATATTCAAGTGGAACTCATAACGAAAAGGTGTCAGTACAGAATGTTGGAGAATCCTCACTAAAGTCCAAGATAAAAGGAATCCTCTAACATGCGTCATTTCTCAGTGTCTCTGCGCAACTTTGCAATGTCAGCAACTCAACAAATTACAAGCTTCCATGTTGCATCTCTCTATCATAACAGAATTGCTTAAAGGAAATGAGTTTTTGACTCATTTAGATTAACGGTTTAATCTCGTGCTTCAACATTTGAAATCTCTATCTCTAAACATCAAGGAATTCATTTCAAATGGACAAATTCAAAAGTTTTGAAGAGAAGAGAATTTGAAGACAAGTCAAGACAAGAAGTTTGCAATGGCTACTTCCAAGAACTTTAAGTATAAATAGAAGACTAAAGTAGACGTTCAAACTTGGTGAATCAGCTTGAATTTCTTAAGAGCTGTAATACTATCCAAATATTCCATACATTCAAAAATTCCAAATGAATCAAGCAAACATAAATCTTCCAATTAGTTTGTAATAGAGAGAATCACACATTATATTTAATTGTAAAGGATTCAGTGTGTTTTATAAGTTGAAATCCTCTATTCGCTATTGTAATTCGAAAATCTGAGTGACAGTTTAGGAAGGGTACTTATGGTAATGGTGTTTACCCGCTATAAAGGCTTCTCCATCTAAGGAATGAAGGAAAACACTAGTGGATTAAAACTTGAAAAGGAATCCGAAGACTAGAGGTAAGCTCGAGGTCGAACTAGGATAAAATCTTAGGTGTTGAAGTTCTATCCTTTGTCAGTTTCCTTTATTACATTTTACTCATTCATCATTTTCTCCGTTTTACAAGTTTTTCTTAAAAAATCAATCTGAGCTGAGTAAAGTACTCAGTAGTGATTGAAGATAAACTAAGTCAACAAAGCTGAGTAGTTTATATTTTTAGACCAAACTCAGCACGCATCTAAAAACTAAACTTGGTAAAGAATTTTGATAAAATCTAAAAGTAACCAAGTAACTACATTCAACCCCCTCTACTGTGTTTAATAAGCTTTTTCAGACCAACAAGTGGTATCAGAGCTAGTGCTCAGCTTATAGACTCACCATCTTTGAGTTAAAGATCCAAAATGGCTTATAATAGTTTCAGCTCTAGCATAGACAGACAGTACTCCTTAAAGAAGGAATGTCTGTAAATAGGTTTGAAGGTAATCATTACACATTTTGGAAAAACCACATGAAAGACTTCATTCAGTCACCGAGCATGCAACCATGGCTCGCTATAGAGCTTGGCCCTAGAATTCCCACACTTGTGAGGAATGGGGAAAGAGTCCGAGTTGATCTAGAACACTATGATGACGCTGACCTAAGACTTCTCAAAGAGAATGTGGTCATCATTAATTACTTATATAGTGCATTGGATCTTATAGAGTTTAACAGGGTATCGGGTTGTGAGATAATGCACAAAATCTGGAGGAAGCAGGAGATCACCTATGAGGGGACCGATAAGGTCAAGGAGTCCAAGATAAACCTCATGCTCAAGGAGTATGAGTTATTCTAGATGGGCGCTAGTGAAGGTATTCAATATATGAATACCAGGTTCATTATTATCATTAATGAATTGAAGAGACTGGGAAAGGAGTAAACTGAGGAAGAGATGGTGAAGAAGATTCTCCGAGTTCTCATTGTTGAGTGGGATGCCAAGAAGAGTGCGATTGAAGAGCCTCATGATCTTAAGACCTACAGCTATGATGAGCTGATATGCACCTTGCTAACTCAGGAATGTCCTTGAGGAAATATAATGATGACTCTAAATGGAGTAAAGGCAAGGAGAAAGAGGGCAGAGCCATTAGCCTGAAAGCTAACTCATTAGATGAATCCACCAGCAGTGATTCAAATGAGTAGATGGCCCTTCTGACGAGGCGATTCAAGTGCTTCATGGAGAATGATGGGAAGTTCAACAAGAAGTTTATTGCTAAAATCAAGTCAACTCAACACCGGCATGGAGCAAAGGAAGGACCCAAAAAGGAGCACAACGAAGACATTAAGTGTTTTGGTTGTCGTGAAAAAGGCCATATTCAATCATCCTTTCCAAAGACCAAGAGGGATAGATATAAGAAGAGGTTTGCCACGAAAAATGAGGCACTTGCTACCACCTGGAGCGACTCCAAGGAATCTTCATTCTCGGATGAACAAGCTACAGATTCTGCTAACCTCTGTGTGAGCATGGGATTTTGTACTGGCTCACGCTTTTGATGATGAAGGCTTTTCGGGATTTTTATCCTTGAATCACACAATCTTCAACCATCAATGATCTTCAAATGAGTGCTCTTCTTGTTTAAAAAATAGTATTTTGGGCCCTGAATAAATGTTCAGGACCGTAAGAAAACACTTAAAAGCTTCAAAGTAAAAATTTAAAAGCTTAAAATATTTTTAAGGACCTAAATAAATATTTAAAGGCTCGAAATATATTAATAAAATATTATGTAAATCAAAATTTGTTTTATTTTATTTTTCAAAAAAACGGTTGTAAACTGCATCGGGTCTGCCAAAATTTGGGCGGACAATAGCTTGCCCAAATTTGGGCAAGCCTCGATTTGAGCAGGTTGCTGTCCGCCCAAACTTGGGTAGATCTATTTTTTTCTCGGGTTTTCCCCCTTATAAATAGAGGGAATTAACAGTAAAGGGAAAACGAAAAGTTACCGAAAAAAATTCTTTTTTCCTCTACGAAATACCAAAAAAATATTTTTCTATTTTATCGAAGAAAAAATTTATTTTTCTTGATAAAATAATTCTAATTTTCTTACATCTTTCTTAGAAATTCTTTAATTATATTCGGATCCAAAACACGTTTGGATTCCGAACTTTATAATTTTCAAACCAATTTTTCTCCATCTTTTTCTAAAAAATCCTCAGATATTCTCTAGCCTAAAACAAATTTAGAGTCCCAGTCCAAATATTTTTAGGATTAAAAATAACATATTTTATTGAAGTGGATTTGTCGAACGAGGAGCACTCCCAAAAATCAAGCGGATTTGTCGAAGTGGATTCACAACAAAAGGGTAAGCCTTTGAGTTCCTAGTGCTGCTTTTTCCTATATTTCATATTTTATTTTCTTCTCAATTATGACCTAGAATTTAATTTAATTTAATTATTTTATCATATTATTTATTTGTTCACCCTTTTATTTAATTATTTATTTAATTGTGGAAATTTTTAAATCTAAATTTTAGAATACCCCCACGAGGGGAATTAAAATTATTCTCGGATAACAGACCTCACCTTTTGCCATGCGATCATTTTCACTAAATAAAAATGAGCAACATACGTGTTAATAAAATGAATTGTTTTATTCTAAATCAAAAATTTTAAACCGTTGGTATTTTAATTAGGCTACACGGGCCTCGTCAAAATTAAATCGAGCATATGTGTAAATATTCATGTTGTGCTATATACTCTATACTAACCTTTGTGGATGCAGGTTAGATGTATGCCTAGGTTTTACTTTCCTTCGGGTATTACAAATATTTTTTTACGGAAATGTAATTAATAGATTAGGCGGGTGGTTGCATCCCCTGAGGTTTTGTAATATTAATATTTACTTTTCTGCATTTATTTATCTCTTTATGTATGGATTTATCGCTTTCCAAATATGTGTGAATCATACATTATAAACTCGAAAACGACATAAGTATGAATATGCATAATTAAGAAATACGGTTTTCTATAGATTTAATATAATGTGATCCAATAAGAAGTAAGCAACTTATCCTGAATCGAATCTCTGTGTCTTAGTGGGTCGTACCCCGGACGTTAACCCTCACAAGACTTTAATTCCTGGAAGAGCTAATCCAGGTGGCGACTCTACACTAAGAGACGGTGGATTCATGGTTTGACCAATCTAAAAATATTTCCCGCTTTCTCTTTCAAACCTTTCCAGGTCCACGACCCGGTACATTTTCATTTTCATAAAAAATCCCATTGGACAGCGCCTCTCAATCGCGCGCTCTCCGTGTCATCCGCTCACACTCTACTTAATGGTGATAGAGAATGAAAGGGGCCAGAGCTCAGCATCTGCTTCAAAGAAAAAGCAATCAGTTGGTGACTTTGAAGCTGAGCACAACAAGGGGAATAACTCACAAGCAAAGGTACATTCTGAAACCCCTTTATCAATTGAAGAACTCGCCTAGGTACTCTTTGATGTAATGAGTTTGACTAATAAGTCAGTTAAGAACATCAAAGAGCTAGTGAGGAGAAGTGATGATTAGGAAGACACATCCTTGCCTCTTGATATCCGCTTTCTTCAAGAAAAAGCTAAGTATCATGAATGTAAAAACAGCAAGCTCACTAAGCAATTAGATGAGTTGACTGCTGAGATAACATTCTAAAGCAAAAGTGGTGTGTGGCTTTTGTGGTAAAGTTGGACATGCTACAGTTCTGTGTAGGTATAAAAATGATTATTATGATGAGAACAACTTGTCTAATCTAGGAACTGCTAACAAAGGAGGACCTAGCTCGAAAGCATGGATACCTAAGAAAACATAATTATTTTGTAGGTGAGCCTAAGATCCTTTTATGACACTGAATATGGTAATTGGATAGCAGATTCTCTAGGCATATGATTGGAGATGAAATCCATGTCATCTCATTGGAGTGTAAAACGAATGGAAGTGTCATTTTTGAAAATAACCAAAAAGGCAAGATTATGGGATGTGGCATTGCTGGTGTCTCTCCTTCAATCGAAGAGGTTCCTTTAGTCAAAGGACTCAAGTTCAACTTGCTTAGTGTAGCCTAGCTATGTGATAAAGGTAGGAAGGTTACATTCGACTCAGCAGGTTGCTTAGTTTTTTACTGTAAGACTAACTCAACTATACTCTTTTCTCTTAGAATTAACAATGTGTATATGATTGAATAATCCCCGGGCTCTTCTAACGTTTGTCGTGTATCTAAGGAGGATAATTTGTGGCTTTAACAAAGAAGATTAGGTCATATAAATATGAACATTCTATCCAAACTAGACAAAAAGCAACTAGTTATCCGTTTACCCAGTATCAGCTTTGAGAAGGATAGACTTGCTAAGCTTGCCAGCTCGGTAAGCAAGTTAAGAAATCATTTAGATTAATTAATAACGTAGTAACTAAGTGACTGTTGGAGCTCCTTCACCTAGATCTATTCATCCCAGTTCAACCTATGAGCATGGGTGGAAACAGATTCTCTTTGATGGTTGTGGATGATTTCACGAGATTCGCTTCGGTAGTCTTGCTGAGTAACAAAGACGAGACCTTTGAATCTTCTGTCAAACTCAGTATTCGGATAATGAATGAACTAGGAATTAAAATTAGTAGAATCTGAAGTGATCATGGACGTGAATTCAAGAACTTTCATTTTGAAGAATTTTGTTCAGCACATGATATTGACCACAACTTTTCTGCTCTTTATACTCCTAAAAAAATGGGGTTGTAGAAAGGAAGAACAAAATCATAGTTGAGATGGCTCGATCCATGTTGAGTTATAACAATCTACCAAAATACTTTTGGGGAGAAGCTATTAACATAACCTGTTATTTCTTGAATCAGGTTTTAATTCACCCAATTTTTTAGAAGAAACCCTATGAGCATTGGTGAGGGTGCAAGCCTAAGATTGGTTATATCAGATCATTTGGCGGTAGGTGCTTTTTTCTTAACACCAAGGAGCAGCTAAGTAAGTTTGACCCAAAGGCTGATGAAGGTATCTTTCTAGGATACCCAACTAACAGTAGGGTATATAGGATATATGTTAAAGGAATCGGCCTAGTAGAGGAGTCTATGCATGTAGATTTCGATGAAACTAACCTTGCAGAAAGATGACCATCTGATGAAGATGAAGGAGTAACTCAGCAAGAAAATTTACTCAGCATGCCACTCATTGTGCTTCCCAACCCAGTATAAGAACCTAAAGCTAAGGAAGTTAAAGAAGACAAAGATCTCTTTATCAACTTCAACAAAGGCGAAGATCAAGCTCAGCCTCAACAACCAAATGCACAACCTCCAATCATAGATCTGATGCTCAAGAGAGTTTAGAACTCATCGCAATCACCCTCTAGAAAGTATTGTTGATGATGTTCATAATCCTATGATGACACGAGGTCAGCTTAGCAGAATGATGAGCCATCCAGCTTTCATCTCATTGATTGAACCCAAGAATTTTGAAGATGAAGAAGGAGATGATTATTGGATGATCGTGATGTAAGAGGAGCTTGATCAGTTCAAGCGCAATGATGTTTGGGATCTAATTCTAAAGCCCAAAGGAAAATCAATCATATGCACCAAATGGGTTTTAAAAAACAAGCTAGATGAAGATGGCATTGTTGTCAGGAACAAGGCTAGGCTTGTTGCTCAAGGCTATAATCAATAAGAAGGCATCAATTATGATTAGACTTATGCTCATATAGCTTGGCTTGAAACAATTCGAATCCTATGTGCTTTTGCATCCCATATGAACTTTAAATTATTTCAAATGGATGTCAAAAGTGCATTATTGAATGGATTCATTTAAGAGGAAGTCTACGTTTTTCGACCTCCTGGATTTAAAGATCCGTAGAATCCTAAGCATATCTTCAAACTGAAGAAAGCTCTCTACAGATTGAAGCAATCTCCAAGAGCTTGGTATGAGAGGCTGACCAATTTCCTTATCAATAAAGGCTATGAAAGAGGGAAAGCAGATACGACTCTGTTTATCCGGCGAAGAAAAGAAGATGTGTTACTAATCCAAATCTATGTTGATGATTTTATTTTTGGAGAAACTTATGAGAAGCTGTGTAAAGAGTTCAGCAAACAAATGAAGAGTGAATTTAAAATATCGATGATGGGAGAGCTCAAATTTTTCCTTGGACTTCAAATCAAGAAGAGTGAAGATGGAATCTTCATCAACCAAGCAAAGTATACCAAAGAAGTCCTGAAGAAGTTTGATATGGAGCATTCGATGCCAATGTCCACTCCCATGGCCACTAATACTATCTTAAGTAAGGATGAAGCTGGTAAGCTGATAAATAGTAAGTTCTATAGAGGTATTATTGGCTCTCTTCTATATTTAACTATTGGTAGGCCAGACATTCAATATGGTGTGTGTTATTGTGCATGTTATCAAGTTGACCCTAGAGAATCTCACTTAACAACCATTAAGAGAATTCTCTAGTACTTGCAAGGTTCTCTTGATGCAGGTCTGTGGTATCCCAAAAACTTAGATTTCACTCCCAGAGAATTCACAGATGCTGACTATGGTAGAAACAAACTCGACAGGAAAAGCACCATATGAGGATTCCATTTCCTTGGAGAATGCATTGTCTCATGGTATAACAAGAAGCAAATTTTTGTTGTGCTAAGTACAGTTGAAGTTGATTACATGGTGGCAGGAAGTTGTGTAGCACAACTACTATGGATTAAGCAACAACTAAAGGATTATGGTATAAAGTCAAAATGCCTTGAAGTTTTGTGTGATAAAAAAGCGTAATTGACCTATCCAAGAATCCACTTCAACATGGCAGGATGAGGAATGTCAATATTAGACATCACTTCATAAGAGATCATGTGCTAAGGGGAGATGTCAAGTTAGAGTATGTTCCTTCTGAGGAACAGTGAGTTAACATATTCACCAAACCATTGGCTAATGAGCAATTCAATGTTCTAAGGTAGCTTATTGGAATGGCGAACCCCATATGAAGAAAAAATCAAGAAATTTGGCTAAGTGTTGGAAATAAAATCTTAACTCAGCCAAATGAGGAGGTAACAATTATTTAACACTGTCTATATTTTAAATTAATGCTATGAGATTCAGTTTTGCTATAAAATCTCGAAAGCCACTTTATTCAAAAGGCATTTTTGAATTGGAACCATCTACTGCTAAACTCACCTTTTTACTATGTCGATTAAATCATTGTTAATCTCAGCGTTTATTTTAATCTTCTTTTTTGCGAGCATGACGTATCATTGTGAGTTGAAGAGGTCTATAAAAGCTAAAGCGTGATGGAGAGAGAAGGTTACTTGCAATTCTAAGATTTCAATCATTTTAACTAAAAAAGAACCCTAATTTCTCTCTTCTCTCAAACTCCTTTTCATCACTAATAGCGATCACCAAAAGAACCTTCATTCTTTAAAGCTCCTCCAAGATGAGTTTGTATGTGCACATCGATGGAACCATGGAAAAGATTGTTTTCCCCACTAGAATTATTTTCACCAAGGTTGAATGACCAACAAATTAAGACTTTAGCCTTGTGTATTAGGTGGAGTATGAAGGCCTATTGAAGAATAAGATCCTTCATAAGGTTATCAAATAGCAAAATTTAAGCCAATTTCTATAGTTGGAAGGACCAGACATCATTGGCTTAATCAGAAGCTTATACGAGAACTTGTACACCATCCAGGGGTACAATGATGTCCTTTTAGTGGAAATTTAAGAGAACTCCCACCTGATATGTGCAAGGCTGCTAGGAAGTCTTCTCAACATGCCATGCAAGGGTACTATACTAAGGAAGACTAGGGATGAGGAAGCTATTGTAGTCCTTGAGGATTGGGAACTCCCTGCTGATTATGGATCTGGCGAGATCTCAACATCCAAGATGAGTTAGGGAGCAAGAGCTTGCCATGAGCTGCTTTTGAAGCTGCTATGGCCCAAGACGGGCTCTCTCTCTAGCTGTAGAAGGTAAGCAACTGAATTGGCCAATGATGATCCTTCATCATCTGAACAAAGTTACTATCATCTACCACTACAGTTATTTGATCATTGCCTTGATGAAGGATGTGCGGATGGATATTTCATCCTTTGTTTATGGACCGGGAGAGACAATGATCCCATTGAAGAAGATGCTTACAATGATTCACTTTAGTAAGCTCTTCCATAACTAGGTTCACACTAGGTATACCAAGGCCCAAGATGTGAAGAGGAAGGCTAAGGTGGTAACATCTGTATTCCCTGAGAATGTTTTGAAGGAAGATGAGGAAAGTTTTATGGTGGATATTGAGGAAGACATCGAGGACACTAATGATAATATTCCTCTATCTGCAAAGCTGGAGCAAATCTTAGCCACTTCTGCTCCAAGCTCTCCAAAACTAAGAGCTACTTCTTCCAAGGTAAGGAAAAGTGCAGCAAAACCAAGGGTAGGAAATACACCTGCCCAGCCTCTAGCCAAGCCAAGAAAGTAAATGAAGTTGAAGACTCATGCTTATAGGGAAGCTAAGGTGAAACAAATGGCTAAAGAAGAAGAGGATGCTAGAGAAGCAGAAGAAACCTTACGCTAGAGGAAGCGCAAGCTTGAAGTCGCAGAAGATGATGTGGGACAGGGAACTCTAAGAAAGGCAAAAAGAACCCTAAAACCATCAATTTTAATGTTGCCGCTCACGTTTAAGATTAAATCTCTAAGGCTAAAGCCGCCCAACACAAGAGATCTACTACCACTTGCCCTATGAAGAAAAAAGTTCAAGTGGTTGGTGATCGCCACTTTTCCACTGATAAGTTTAATAACTTAATGATTCCGAAAACTTGTTCGTGAGACTTGGCTATACTCGTTTAGTAAGGCTTATCCTCAATAATAATGCCAAAAACTAGTTCACGAAAAATGTAGATGTTGTCAATACCCCTTATCACATAGAAAAATGATGATAACTGCAAGTATATAGTTACGATGTAGTTTTCAAAGATATCAAACCCACAGGGAAGGAACTAGGTCTAAGGATCAACAAGGAAAGACAAAGTAAAAGAAAATAAAAGTAGTTTTGAGATTTTTGGATAGGAAGATTAGAATAAAAAGTTGAGTAAATATAGATGTGATAGATGAGAGACTCTAAATACATAGATTTTCACTACGAACAAGTATAGCAGAGAAAACATGCAACATCAACAAAGATGTTACGACGCACTAGACGAATCTAACAAACCCGGTTCAACACACTCAGATGTTCAATGATTCGCCACAAAGCAACACATGAAATAACTTTTCTAATCCTAGAGCAAATGAGATAAGACTATTATATAAACCTAGACAACGTCAATACTATGCTTAGTACTATGGTTAGATAGACAAGCATGTGTAAGCTTACTCCTTCGAATATATCCAAGAAGCCGATCTCAAGAGCTGAAGGTGGTACCTTGAGTTAACACATGAATGTATTCGGGTAATACATTAACGACCACCATAAGATAGACAATTGAAAATAACTATATCCATGTGTTGGTGTCATGTCTTATTGCAGTAGTAGTACAAGTATCCTCAAACCTAAGATACTGGTTACCTTGTGTAGAGTTGTTATACTTTGGGTTATAGTTATTCATAACCTGGTGATCAGGATAATATGGGTGATTACAGGTATAATGAAGATCACATGTTGGTAAGCCGAGTAGTCAAGATGAGATCCATCACTCCTGATATTATGATATAATGGGATATGTACCTAAGGTCCCCTTGTTGAAGTGACACACTCATAAACCTCTGATCAAAGTATAAGACTGATAGAAAAGGTTTCTATTCAATCTTGATACATAATGGCTGAGTGGTGTTCTTCATGAACATGTCTAATTCTAGGATAGCTATGGCTATTACATTAGCTGACACTTAATCTGAGCTCAATAAACTAGATGGTACTTAACCTGATGGAAGGAGTGTATTGTATTTGTTACTACTGTAGAACCGGATCAAGTCACAAGCACATGACATTCCAAGTATTGGGGGATCATACACCTTTTCTAGAAAGCCTATTTGATCTTCTAGATCTATCAGGTTCCATATCGATTTAGAACATGGAGCCTAAAGGTTCCCGGATGGGAATTCAAGTTTAGGTTAACCTCTAGTGGCTCAATACTTTGGGATCCTATGAGGTCACACACTTTAGGTCTTTATTAGATTAAGTAAAGAACATATAGACTGGGTTTGTGCCGAAAACACAAGTTGTCATATTCATTAAAAGAATTATTAATTGGTTACATCAAATTGATAGTTAAAAGGAATAAAGAGGAAATAGGGAAAATTAAATAGAGCATAATAAGTGAATTTTTGTTGTTGTGAGTGGGCCCCAAATGAACACAGGTTGTTCGAAGTGGGGAGCTGAAAAGCTTATGGATCATTAATGCGCGGGGCATGCTCGTAAGCACTACCCATGGTAGCGCTTGCATGGGCCATAAGCTTGGGCTTGTGGCAAAGCAAACGGGCTTGCTGTGCAGGTTAGCCCATGGGTCACCTTAACCCACACGGCTAACCCGATTAGGATGGGATGGGAATATTCCCAGACAATTTAGTTACTAAGGGGAAGTCTAACACTCCCCCTTTTCACTATATATAGGCCTTCACTCCTCTCTTTATTCATACACTTGAAAATAGCTTTAAGCTCATATTTTCTCTCTAGATTCGACTCCCTCTTCTTCTTTTATTGAGCAAGATCCTTCATGAGTTTCTCCAAATAATCAAAGAATTCTTTTTGATGGCTCTTTCTTAAGTGAGCCTTTTGGATTATTTTCTGGTTGGTTTTCGAGTGGTCTAGCAGCTGCTGTCTACTAACTGGTTCTTCCTCAATGAGGTTTTGGTCAATGAAGATCCATGTGGATCAATCGTAGAGGCTTGACAAGTGTATAATTACACTTATTATCATGATATTTCTATATATAAAACGATATGGTTTTAAGTCATTTTATACTTCATATAAAAGATTTCAAGTGGTATGTAGTTATTTTTTAATCAAGTGCAGACTAGGTGAATCTTGGGAGTGAAATGATCAAAAGTGGAATTCCATGTAAAAAGAGTGAAAATTTTGTAAAAAGATGCGTGGAACACAAAAATTTGGCTTAGGATCGAAGTTGTTAAAGATCGGTAAAGTTGCAAAGAAGAATCATGAAGAAATGACACTTCACGATCATGACACCTATTCGCGGTCACGACTTGTCACTCTTCATTAACAGAAAATTGCCAACCAATGTTCACGATCGCAACATGTAATTCGTGGTCGCAACTTGTGACTGTTATTGGTTATATCTTTTCAACTACCAACTGCTGGATAAAACGATCAATTAACATCGATAGCCATCAACTACCTAACGAAAAGACACCTTTTAGAAGTTAACAAATCATGAAAAGGTGCCTATCCATTATGGAGAAAGATGAGACTTTGCATCCAATTATAATGAAGTGATGCAACTCTTTGCCAATGGACATGACTCTTCATTTGGATAAACGCAACCCTTCACACTCTATAAATAGGGTTCAAATCACACCAATTTCATGGGTGTTGTTGTGTAGAAAAATAGTGCATAGATAGTGATTGTTGTATGAGTGTAATTGAGAAGCACGTATCAATAAAAGTTTTCATTCTTCAACATTCATTTATTTGATATTTACAAAGAATAGCATCCTAGTAGAGGTTCTGTGTGAGCACGGGATTTTGTACCAGCTCGCACGTTCGATGATGATGGCTTTTTCGGGATTTTATCCTTGAATCATACAATTCTCGAGTATCCTGATGCATTCGAATGGGAATCCTCGTCGTCTCCATATTCAAAAGGACATTTTTAATAATAATAAAATTATTTAATTTTATTCAGAAATTAATTAATTAAAAAAATAAAAAAAATAAAAAAAAATAATAATATAAAATACAAAAAAATACATAAAACATGGCGGAAAACCAGATCCGGGGGCCTGCATCGTGAAAGGCGGGCGAGGCGAACCTCACCAAAAGGGTTCGGTGAGGCAAGCCTCGCCAAAGAGCTTGGCGAGGCTCCCTCGCCAAAGTCTCGGTGAGGGGCCTCACGAACTTTTCTTTTCCTAAGAGACCCCTTGCCGGAAAAACTTTCCTTTTTTGGATTTTCGAGATTTTTCCTATAAATAGTTGGGTCTTTTTCGATTATCAGGATCCCAAAAATTTTCTGATAAAAAGATAGCTTTAGAACGACTGTAATTTCCAAGAACAAGATGAACTTTTTTCTGGACTTCCAACACAATTTTTTTACCTAAACTTAAAGGACGAGGAGGATTTTCAACGCCAATTAAATATCTTCGAAGTTAATTCATTCCGTAAGGGTAAGCCTTTGAGTTCCTAGAACTGCAATTTCGGTGCTTTCAATCTTCTTCTTCTTATTCTTCTGATTTTATCTGTGAACCTAGGATTTTTATCATTTTATTTTATTTCAACTGTTGTAATTCTTCTTCATATATTTTGTTTATTAAAAGAAGATGTATGTTAGAACACCCCCACGAAGGGAATAAAACATATTCTCGGATAACAGCCCTCACCAATTTACCATGTGAGCAATTTCATTAATTAAAATGAGCAACCAACGTGTTAATTAAATAAATTGTTTTATTTAAAATAACAAACACATTATCACGATTGATTTTCATTTTTTGTGCCACACAGGCCTCATTTAATTAAAAATCGAACATACGTGATATCCCCTGTGCTAACCTTTGTGGATGCTAGTAGATTAGTATTAGATGTATGTTTATGATTTTAATTTTCCTTTGCGTATCACAATTTCATTTTTTTGTGAAATGTAATTAATAGGTTAGCGGGCGGTTGTATCCCCCGATTTTTGGAAACCTTGTAATTTTTATTTTCTGCATTTATTTTCCGCACGTATTTACTGCTTTGTGGATGGTTTATTATTCTGCTTTGTGAATGGTTTATTTTACAATACGTGAATCATGCATTTAAAATCAAAAAAATGATCTAAGTGCGAATATGCACAATTAAGAGAACACGATTTTCTGTAGATGTAATATAATGTGATCCAATGAGAATTAAGCAACTTATCCTGAACCCGAATCTATGTGTCTTAGTGGGCCATCCCCCGGATGTTAAGCCTCACAGGACTCTAATTCCTAGAAAGAGCTAATCTAGGTGGCGACTCCACATTAAGAGACTTCGGATTCAGGTTCGAACCGATCTAAAACCTTTTGACCTTTTTCTCTTTCAACAATTTTTCCCGAGTCCCCAACCTGGTGCTCTCTTTTTTTACAAACACCCTGGTGGACCGTGCCTCTCATCTCTCTGCGCTCTCGGCCCACAGCTCCGTGTTGCCCGCTCACAGTGGCGACTCCGCTAGGGATTTTTTCTAAAACTTGTTTTTCAAAGGTTTTAGATATTGGATAAGTGTAAAAAATTATTGATCACATTATTCCATTTTATCTTAATTATGACATATTCATAATAACGCATTGTAGTAGAAGGGATTAGCCCATAAGTCTAAGGTACCCCTATTACTATGAAGCTTTTCTCTTGTACTAATCTGCCTCCCTGAGAAAAGATAGTACTTGAGCGAGTGGAGCACTTGTTGCCATATCGCATGTACCTTCCTCGTTAGAACCTATTTGGGGAGAGGCTTAGAGTGTATTTCAGTGCAACAAGAACCATCTACATCAGCAACCCATTTATAAACCCTCATGTAAATAAGCCATAGGCATTTTTCCCTAGGGTGTTACCCAAACACGCGATCATGCATTATATTTTCCTACAGGTGCGCTCCTTAGTATCCTTGTAGTATTAAGATGAACCAAACTTAGGATAGAGACTAGCCAAAAACCCTGTGTGCGGGAGTTGTATGGTTATAAGAAAGACAATGTGTGCTATGTGCTAAGTGTTTACTGCTTTCTGATTCATCATGCATTGTACAAATGTGCCACGCTAACCATGAATTTTCATGCAGACACTTAAACCCACACACTCATGATACTAAACATGGTTTGATGTCACTCATACGTAGGAACTTAGTAGACACTCGAGATCGTGTCACCTTAGGATGACCTGAAACCAACTAGAATCATGTTGCATCACTTACCCACATTTTTGCATGATGTCCAAATGACATTCGACTCGTAAAATGAATTTACCACAATCCTGGCACGATGCCCATTTGGCATCCGAATTACCACCCTTCTGGGGTACCCGTATACACCAAAAACCTACCTTAGGTAAACGTGAACACAACGGATATCCCTGTAGATGTCCTAGCCCAAGCCCTTGTAGGGTGAACTTTTGCTCATGCATCACTACATACCTTTAGTGATGATGTCTACTGACATCTAAAAATTTAGCCCGATAAGGGCAAAATGACCAAACATTCATTTATGTGTTACTTACGGTATTTTTCTCCATACATTTAGAGAATACCTTACACTAGAGTACATCAGACAACCTACTCACACATAAAGAGAGTTAGCTCTCGAACCTCTGACCTATCACCACACGGGTAATTAGGCCACTTCATTACATCATTCCACTTTACATTGTCCCAAGGATAGGATACAAATCTCAAAATTAACGGACCTTCATTCATCGTATGGACTAACGATTCTATTTTTTTAGTGAGTAATTTTATCTTACGTCATGGCACACTAACCCTTTTTCACAGCCATAACATTTAACATCTCACGCATCATGATTTTACATGCATTCCCTAACGATCTCCTTGTGTATGTCAGCTAGGAAAAAGCCACTTCTTCGGAAAACTTGGAACAGGGCTTCTGGCTAGCTGATCTGTCTATCTCCAGTCACGGCTCATCAGGAATGAGTTCCGTACTCCAACTCTAGCTCGGATTCAGATCAAGACACTCCTCCTAATTTTCACCACATGTCTAATCAACAGGAAGAGAATGTGATTAATGAGCAAACTCTTGGGGTGGCTTAGAACCTGCAAGAAAATCAATCATCGGTGAGCACCGAGATTGCTACAGCTATGAACGCTTTTACTAATAGTGACCAGTTTACGTCAATCCTCGATCATCACACTAGAACTGGATAACCCGAGCAGAGGGTAAATGATGTGGTACCAAATGTTGGTGGTACAATCCTACCAGGAGGACCGTCATCTTCCTCTGCTATATTTCCAAGTTCTGCAATAGTCACCCCTAATTTTTATTAGTTCGGTTCTGGGCATAGTCAGCTGTGGACAGTGTATGAGCCACAGATGGGTGCCCAATTCTTCCTGGGGTTTCTGGGGCATGCTTCTTTTGGCCCGAGGGCAGTGGGGTCTTCGGATATTAGGCCCTCTTCTAATTACATTCCCTTTATTCAAGGGATGGCTCAGCCTACAGTGCCCAACTAGGGCATACCCTCTCAGACATTCCAGGGTCAGGGGCAGTATTACCAAAATTCGCTATATGGGGGTTTCTCGGAGACCCCAAATAGTATCCTTCAATAGCTTAGAATGGTTGAACTCTGGAGACAGTTCTTAGCCACTCATGTGCAAGGGCAGAGGGGTGCCATCCTAGTGTAGCCCACAGTTGGGGATGAGGATACTTTGC
>CATIWQ010336043.1:0-11814 GCA_949673415.1 Euphorbia schlechtendalii | reverse complement strand
AAAAAGAAAAGAAAGCATAGCACGAAAAATGGATGCAAAGCACAATGTACTTAAAAAACATATGCTTAAAAGAAAAAAATGAGAGAGTGGTATGGAGCATAAAATGCAACCACTAAGAGTGTTTTAGCATCCTAGGTTACCTAAAAATGCCTTGAGAGAGAATTAATCAAAGTGTGATTTCTATGTCCTCTATACTTTATAATATGCTTAAGAGAAGGAAATATTCGAGTATACATATAACGTTTATATGAAGATGCAATTTTTGTTGACTCTCCATTAAGAACAAAGGTATGCAACTAGACTATATAAATTAGACATTACTAATTTGTGGGAAATTTTGGGCTTCCACTTGAATCTTATGCAACATGGGAATGTGGTACTAATTGCAATAATCTTTCGCTAAATGAGGTATGAACTTGATAACCAATTTATACACTTCTATTGAATTTACCTTGAGGACAAGGTAAAAGTTAAGTGTGGGGGTATGATAAGTGTATAAATACAATTATTATCAATATAATTTTACACACTAAACACTATAATTTAAGTCATTTTTATACTTCATATAAAAGATTTCACTTGGTATGTAGTTGTTTTTAGTGCAAATGTAGATACTAGATAAATCTTGGGAGTAAAATGATCTAAAGTGGAATTCTATGTAAAAAGAGTGAAAAAGGTGCGAAAGATGCGTGGAACTTAAAGATTTGACTTAGGATCAAAGTTGTCAAATAGAGAGTGAAATTATTTAGTTTTCGCTACGTTCATAAGTGTTAGCGAGAAAATGTTTAAGTGATTCGAATCCTTGTTTCGATCACTAGATTTCTCTACATATTCAAGCGATTGTTGTATAACTGTACTTGCAAATCACTTATCAATAAAAGTTTTCATTCTTCAACATTCATTTGTTTGATATTCACAAAGATTAGCATCCTAGCGGAGGTTCTGTACGAGCCAAGACTGAATTCAAAGTAGACGCAAGAATTGCGGGAATTGATGACTCCCATTAAAGAGTGGATACGGTTTGATCAACTTTAGCTTTCACTTTCATACCTTACTACTTTGCTTTGCTTTTCAGTTATACTTTCTATTTCGAAGTTTATGATATGTCTATGTGTCATAATGTGTATTTCGTGTTGAGTCTTTTATATTAATCAAGTTATATGCCTTTGAGTTAAGTTTAAGAGTAGTTTCGGGGTTAGCGAAATTGTGTATAATCATTGGATCTGTGATTTTAACGCTGTTTAGTGAGCCAACATTTTTGGAATGGTAACTTGCTAATTGTGGCTATGTGAGAGTGACCTGTACCAAGCATAGTAATATTGTTGTCCAGGTTTATATAATCGTCTTAATTCATTTGCACTAGATTTAGAAAAGTCATTTCATGTGTTGCTCTCCGATGAATCCTTAAACATCTGAGTGTCTAGAACCGATTATGTAAAATTAGTCTAGTGAACGTAATAACTTTGTTGAACATGCATGTTTTCTTCGCTATACTTATTTCGTAGGAAAATTCTATATATTTAGAATCTCTTGTCTTCCGTACATATATCTATCCATTCTTCATTCTAATCATCCCAACTAAAATCCAAAAATATTTTATTTTCTTTATTCCATTTTTCTTGTTGATCTTTAGAGCTAGTCCTTCCCTGTGGGATCGATATCTTTTAAAACTACATCAAAACTGTATACTTGTAGTTGTCACCATTTTTCTATTTAGATAAGCGGTACTGACAACACCTGTTCGTATTTTGAATTTATATCTTATCGGTAGGAAAGTGGGAGACAAGGTTTTTGGCTTCATTATTAAATAAAAAATCCTAGGAGTTATTAGATTCGAAACCTTGCGAATAATAGATCTAAAAGTATGTGTGTCATTTTATTCTCCAAGTGTAAAAAACCTTAGCTTTTAATTAATAAAAGCTACTGAGCTTCGCTGAGTCTATATCGTGTATACTATATAACACTCAGCCTACTCAACTTTTCTTACTCGAAGCCATAACTTAATTAATACTCAGTAAACTAAGTTATTGTTCCTTAAACAAACTCAAGTAAACTTGTTTAATTAAGAGTCTACTTAGTACTCAATTAATTTCACTATCCTAGATAGTTTATTATTTCCAAAACATTTGAAGTATTGTGAGTACTATTAACTTACAATCTCCCCCATTTTAGAACATATAACAAACCAGGTAGTAGAAGAAATTAATTAAATAAATAGTTTATAGATATAAAGATACCTGATAGATGATGTAAGGCACCTCATGCTGAGTGAACTCCTTAGTTAGTATAGACTCCCCCATACTGAGTGGATTCTCTTTGGTCACCATCACTCCCCCATACCTAGAGGAATTTCTTTAATCCTTGGACTTTGTCTTACTTAGCTTCTCCTTGAGGTTAGTCTTAGTTACATCCTACAACAGTTTATGAGCAGAAATAACATAGCATAAAGTAAATTAAGAAGCTCTTAACTTGGAAGAATAAACATGTAATTTTCCATTGATAAAATAACTTAGTCAATACACAAATTTTGTCTTATACTAAGTGATTACAAACTATATTTCTATTACAAGTTTTTCTATTCTATTCTAAAGTTATCTACGGCTATGCAGCTACTAAGAAGAAGATGATCCACCACTTTTAGGATAATTTTGATAGCGTTGTTGATGTTGCTAACGATGTTGATGTTGCTGAGGACGTTGAGGCCTTAATGAGATTGATGATCTATACTGTTGAGCCATCCTCTAAGCATCTTCAGCTAGTTTCTCCCCTTTGTTACCTATACCTTAACCATTTACTTAAGACATAAATTAAAATGAGACGAGAGTAGACTGAAAGTCCTCTTACTTTCCAAGGATGGCTGGCTATATTTTTTGCTCCAGCTACTCCTTTCCCTTTAGTGAAAGGATGTCTTTATCATTAAGCTCTTAAAGATGTAGATGATGATACCAGGTGAGATGAGCAATTTGGTCAAAGCCCTGGTAAGTGAATTATTGAAAGCACTGCATGAGACCTTTGAAATTTGATGCAGATAAGGCAATCTTCAACTTTGCTTCCATAACACCGATATGCGGGCACATGATATTCATAAACTTAGATGTGAACTCGATGTCCCTTGCATCATACATCCTACTTGTAACTAGTTGATCCACATTTAGTTGCATATCATGAAGATAATCCTTCAGGGCATTCAGTTTCTTGTGCACTGAGAGACCGTTGTCAAGGTCTAGGGACTCAATAGGCTTAGGAAATAATTTTCCCATTACTTCCCATAAGGCTTTCTACCCTTTCTTCATTGAATCATCATCATTCATGTTGATAATCTTATAGGCTGAGTTAAATTTCTCTCCAAGCACATAAAGGTTAAGCAATGGCCTGTCCACTTTTCAGTAACTTCATCAATAGACTTCACAACCTTATCAACTTTCTTATCGTAAGCGATCATCAGAGTTGATATCTTCTCCAAAAGCTGGCACGTTGAATGCCTGAGATCCTTATTTTTCTCCAACTACTTGGATAAGTCATGGATCTTCTTGTATGTGCTGCTCTTTATTTTGGCCTACTCTTGGCCAATCTTATGAAACGGCGTAGTTTGAGTAGCCAAAGTGGCATTCAAATAACTCAACTATTCCGCAGTAGCCTCTATGCTACCTTTCTCCTTTCCTACCATTATGTTGGCAATGATAATAGAATTTGGGAAAGAAGAAACAACTGCGTTGAGCTGAGCTGTAGAGTCAGTCAACCGGTTAGGATTAGAGCCATCTTATCCACGAGGCTTTTCACACTTTCCTTTGAAAGATGATTTCTGATGGTGTATAGGCTTCCTTGAATCTTTTCAAATTCTTCAAAATAAATTGATTTAGAGAGAATGCTCGAGTTTTCATCGAACTTAGGAAGCTTCACCTTCTCTTTTGCAGACAAGTCCATCAATTCCTGTGTAAGTAGCGCTTGGCTTATAGCACCTCCAATTCAGCATCAGTTTTGAGCATTGGAAATTTCTTCCTGGCCAACTCTCCAATCTTAGCCAAAATGGCTGAATCAGCTAAGTCTACTTAGACTAGCTTGCTACTGGAGGGAGTTTCTTCATTGGTTGTAAAATTTTCCTTACCATGTTCCTCACTTGCTTTTTCTTGCTGAGCGGAGTTCTCAACTTTAGGAACTTTTCCAATCAGAGGGATTAGAGAGGTAGAGGATGGTTTTGAAGAAATAGTAGGTGTAGAGGTATTTTGTACAGTTTGAAAAGAAGTTGAGGTTGGTTTAGATTTAATTGGGAATGGAATGATAAAAGTTTAAGTGTTTAGAGGTGGTAAAGAATGGGTCGTCTTGAGAATTATGAGGAGAGGAAGAGATATGAATTGGGAAATTTATAAGAGAAGGAGTTTTGGAAGGAGAATTTACTTTGGAAGAAGGTATTTTAGAATTTACAGAGGATGGTTGGTTAGGATTTTACAGAAGGTGTTTGTGAAGGATTTACAAAAGCAATGGGGGAAGGATTTTGATGTACCCATGGGTCGGCTGTTTTACCTAAGGATGGGTCAGCCTCAAGTAACTCAGTTTGAGAATGAAGTGTTTTAGTTTGCTGAGTGTGAATGGGGCTTGGGATGTTTTCCCCAAGAAGAGCAGATTCTTCCTAGTTGATCACCTCCGTGTCATCATCATCCTCCTCATTGCTCACTATTTGAATATTTTGTTTAGCATGAGTCGAGGCAGTTCTTTTTCATTGAACTCCTCTAGCCTTGGAGATAATTTTCTCCTCCTCTGCAGAAGATCCAGGACTAATGATTTCAAGGTTCTCTTTCCTTTTCTTAGAGATACACTGGCCAACATCTTCACTAGCCTTTACAAATTTACACTTCTTTTCATGCAGGCTCTCACCTTGCTCTATAAAATCCTCTTCTTCTTCCTCCTTTTGCTTCACCTCAACTTCCCTCTAAGTACAAGTTTTGAATTTTAGCTTATTTCTTCCCTTGCCTTGAGTTTGGGCTGACGTATTTCTTGCCCTTGCTTTTTGCTGGGCTAGCTCTCACTCTTTGAGCCCCATCTTTGGCTTTTGGAGAGGTAGGAGCAGAAACTGTTGAGATTTGCTCTAACTAAGATGATAGAGGAACATCATTTGCAATTTCCTCGATTAAGCTTCAAAATCCACTACAAATGCGTCTTCATCCTCCTTAGATACATTTGTAGGGAACATGGTTTGTTCTACTCTGGATTTTTTTAGTTTAATGTCTTGAAACTTAGTGTAACAAGTGTGGACTTGCTTGTTCTTTAGCTTGGTAAAGTGGTTGAAATCTAGAGATTTTTCAACGAAACCATCACTTCTCCTTGTCTATCAATAAAGGATGAAATATCCATCCTCATGGCCTTCATGAGGGTAATAATCAAGTATCTATAGTGATATATGGGTAAACTTGGTCAAGTGATGAAGAATTATCATTAGCCAATTAAGTTACTTACCCTCTACAATATGGTAAACTATGCACCTCTTGAAGTACGTGCGGTTATTGAGGGAACCTGTCTTCGACAGAATCATCTTTACTAATAGTTCATTGCAAGCTCTTGCATCCTAGCTCATTCCTGATGTAGTTGTTTCTCCAAATCATAGTCTGCTGGGAGTTCCCAATCATCAGGGATAACCACTTGCTATTCATCTCTGGTTCTTCTCAGCTTGGTCCCTTTCAAGGGCATGTTGAGAATACTACTAACCAACTTAACGCAAATCGGGCAGCATATGTTGTTAATCTCCACCATCAAAAAATTGTTGAAGCTATGGATGGAGTAGAGAATAACATAGAAACTCTTTATCAATCCCTTGATGGCTGAACCATCAATCAACAAAAATTGACTGAGATTTTGCTACTTGATGACTCCATGAATGAACTTGTTATTCAATAATCCATCATAATCCAACTCAAACACTGTTCCAAAATCTTGATTTTCAAGCTAGTCGACAAACATGGTTTTCTTGGAAACGCCTTGAAGAACGAGGGTTTTCTCAGTATTCGCTATTGCAGCTAAAATGATTTAAGAGAAAGGGAAATAGGGTTCTTTGTAAAAATCACTTGAGAATTCGAAATTGCAGGTAACCTTTTCTCTCCTGCAAACTACCTCTTATATATAGGCTCTTCTACTTGCAAGATGATATGTGGCGCTCTCCCAAACAAAGATAAAGTTTAAAAGGTGAGATTAACAAGGATTTAACCGACATAGTAAAACGATGAGTTTTGATATTAGACGGTTCAAATTTAAAGCTTTCTTTCAATAAAGTAGCATCTGAGTTTTAACCATGAAACTGAATTTCACAGTGTTACTTTAAAAAATTAACGGGGTTAAATACATGTTACCTCATTCGGTTGAGTTGAGACTTGATTTTCAAAACTTAGCCATTTTTCTTGAATTTTTTTCACATGGGGTTCGCCATTCCAATTTAGCTATTTGAGAACAATGTGTTGCTCCTTTGCTAATGGTTTGGTGAATATGTCTGCTCGCTGTTCTTTTGAAGGAACATACTTCAGTTTGACATCTCTCCTTAATAGATGATCCCTTATGAATTGATGTCTAATGTTGACATGCTTCATCCTACCATGTTGAACTGGATTTTTGGATAGGTCAATTACACTTTTGTTATCACACATAACTTCAAGCCATTTTCACTCTATACCATAATCTTCCAGTTACCACTTAAGCCATAGTAGTTGTGCTATATAACTTCCTGCTGCTATGTAGTCAGCTTCAGTTGTACTTAGTGCAACATAAGTTTTCTTCTTAATCTACCATAAGACAAGGCATTCTCCTAAGAAATGGCATCCTGCTTTAGTGTTTTTCCTTTCGAGCTTATCTCTGACATAGTTTGCATCTGTGAATCCTCAAGGAGTGAAATCAGAGTTGTTGGGATACCAAAAACCTGCATTAATTGAACCTTGCAAGTAGCGGAGAATTCTCTTAGCTGATACTAATTGAGATTCTCTAGGGTCAGCTTGATAATGTGTCTAGTAACACACATGATATTGAATATCATGCTTAATAGCTTTTAAGTAAAGGAGAGAACCATTAATTCTTTTCTATAACTTGCTATCTACAAGCTTACCATCTTCATCCTTACTCAATATTGTGTCAATAGCCATAGGAGTGGACATTAGCTTCCAATGTTCCATATCAAACTTCTTTAGGACTTCTTTGGTATATTTAGCTTGATTGATGAAGATTCCATCTGCACTTTTATTGATTTGCAGTCCAAGGAAAAAGTTGAGCTCTCCCATCATTGACATTTCAAATTTACTCTTCATTTGCTTGCTGAACTCCAAGAAATGCTTCTCATTCAGTTGATAAAAAAATATGTCATCCACGTAGGATAAGCAACACATCTTCCTTCTTCCATCGGATAAACAAAGTCAATCATATATACTTTTTCTCTTTCATAGCCTTTACTGATTAGGAAATTAGTTAACCTCTCGTATCAAGCTCTAGAAGCTTGCTTTAATCCATAGAGAGATTTCTTCAGTTTGAAGACATGCTTAGGATTCTTTAGATCTTCAAAACTTGGAGGCTGGTGCACATATGCTTTCTCTTGAATGAAGCCATTCAGGAACACACTTTTGACATCCATTTGAAATATCTTAAAGTTCATACGAGGATGCGAAAGCACACACGATCCTGATAATTTCAAGCCGAGCTACAAGAGCATAGATCTCATCATAATCTATGCCTTCTTGTTGATTATAGCCTTGAGTTACAAACCTGGCCTTGTTTCTGAGAACAACGCCATCTTCATCAAGCTTGTTCTTGAAAACCCATTTGGTGTTGATGATTGATTTTCCTTTAGGCTTAGGAACTAAATCCCAAACATCATTACGCTTGAACTGCTCTAATTCCTCTTAAATCACGATTATCCTATAATCATCTCCTTCTACATCCTCGAACTTCTTGGGTTCAATCATGAGATGAAAGCTGGATGGCTCATCATTTTACTAAGCTAACCTCATGTCATCATTAGATTATGAACATAATCTACAATGCTTTGAAGTGGGTGATTCCGATGAGTTCTAATCTCTCTCGGAAGACTCGGATCTACAATAGGAGTCTCTACGTTGGGTTGTTGAGGTTGAGGTTGATTTTCTACTTCATTGAAGTTGATTGAAAGATCTTCGTCAGCTTTAACTTCCTCAACATCACGCTCTTATGTTGGGTTGGGAAGCATAGAGAGTGGCATGTTGAGTTGATTTTCTTGCTGGTGTACTCTTTCGTCTTGATCGGATGGTTGTTTATCTGCATTGTTAGTTTCATCAAAATTTACTTGCAGAGACTCCTATAATAAGCCAGTTCTCTTAAAATATATTCTATATACATTGCTGTTAGTTGAGTAACCCAGAAAAATACCTTCATCAGCCTTTAGATCAAATTTACCTAGCTGCTTGGGGTTTAGAATAAAGCACCTACAACCAAATGATCTGAGATTACCAATTTTTGGCTTGCGCACTTACCAAAGCTCATAGGGTGTTTTCTCAAGAATTGGGCAAATTAAAACCCGGTTCAAGATATAACAGGTTGTGTTAATAGCTTCTCCCCAAAAGTACTTTGGTAGATTGTTATCACTTAGCATGCATCGAGCCATTTCGACTATGGTTCTGTTCTTCCTTTCTACAACCCCATTTTGTCGAGGAGTATAATGAGTGGAAAAGTTTTGGTCAATTCAATGCGCTGAACCAAATTCTTAGAAATGAAAGTTCTCGAACTCACATCCATGATCACTTCAGATTCTACCGATTTTAGTTTCTATTTCATTTATTATCCGAATATTGAGTTTGACCAAAGACTTAAAGGTTTCACCTTTGCTACTCAACAAGACTACCCATGTAAATCTCTTGAAGTCATCCACAACCACCAATGAGAATTTTTTTCCTCCCATGCTCATAGGTAGAACAAGACCAAATAGATCTAGGTGGAGGAGCTCCAACAATCTCTTCGTTACTACGTTGTTTATAGACGTAAATTACTTTTTAACTTTCTTTTCAAGTTGTAAGCTGAGAAAAGCCTATCATTCTCAAAGCTGATACTAGGTAAACCCACAACTAATTGCTTTTTAGCTAATTTGGATAGAATGTTAATATTTATATGACCCAACCTTTTATATCAAAGTTACGAATTATTCTCCTTAGATACAAGAAAAATATTAGAGGAGCCTAGGGATAAATCAACCATATACACATTATTAATTCTAGGAGCAAAAAGTATAGCTGAGTTAGTCTTACAATCAATAACTGAGCAACTTGCTTAGTCGAACGTAACCTTCCTGCCTTTATCACAAAGCTGGGCTACACTTAGCAAGTTGAACTTTAGTTCTTTGACAAGAGACAGCTCTTCGATTGAAGGAGAAACACTTATAGTGCCACACCTAACAATCTTCCCTTTTTGGTTATCTCCAAAGCTGACACTCTCATTTCTTTTACGCTCCAATGTGATGACCTGTTTTTCATCTCCTGTAATATGCCTAGAGCATCCATTATCCAAATACCACATTCTAGTATCATTAGCTCACTTGCAAAACAATTACATTTTCTTAGGTATCCATGCTTTCGAGTTGGGTCCTCCTTTGTTAGCAGTGCTTAAATTAGTCATACTCATCATAATAACCATTTTTATACCTACACATTACTGTGGCATGTCCAGCTTTTCCACAAAAGACACACATCACTTTTGCTTTTGATTGACTCGCTTACTTCTTAATATAGGAATTCTTCCTCTTATAATTGCAAGTTTGGTTACTCAAAGATGGATTGTTGGCTGGAGGAGGAACCCGTTTCTCCTTTAAAGCTGATATCTCAATAGTCAACTCATCTAATCACTTAGTGAGCTTACTGTTATGACATTCATGATATTTAGCTTTTTCTTGAAGAAAGCGGATATTAAGAGATAAAAAAAGCAATTGTATCTTCTTAATCTTCACTTCTCTTCACTAAATCTTTGATTTTTTTGCCAGACTTATTAGTCAACTTCATCACATCATCGAAATTTTCCCTTTGTTTCACTCAGCTTCAGAGTCAACAGTGGATGAATTGTTCTTAGAAACAAATGTTGAACTCTTGCCCCTTTCATTCTCAATCGCCATCAATCAGAGGTTGGTGGAATCTATAGGTTCTTCATTTGATTATGAAGATTCTTCCAAATCGCTCAAGTGGCAGCAAGTACCTCTTTTTTCTTGGCGAACCTCTTCTTGAATTTATCCTTTTTGGATTCAAGATAGAATGACTGGATATGAACCTTCTCACCATAGCCAAAATATTTGATATCCTTGTTGTGCTCCTTCTCTAGCTTCTTCCAGATTTCTTATGATATCTCGCTACTTGAGACCTTGTTAAACTCTATAAGATCTAGTGCAAAATATAAGAAATTAATTTTTGCTACATTCTCTTTAAGAAGACTTAGGTCAGCATCATCGTAACCTCAGGATCAACTAGAACACGTACCCCATCCCACACAATAGTCGGAATACGGAGGCCTAAGTCTATTGTTAGCCATGCTTGCATGCTTTGGGATTAATAAAACTTTTCATGCAATTTTTCCAAAATGTATATTGTTGGCGATCGAAGAGTGGAGGCTTGGTCACAAACATTCCTTCTTTAAGGAGTGTTGTCTGCCCTACGCTAAAATTGAAACTATTATAAGCCATTTGGATCTTTAACTCTTAGACAATGAGTCTAGAAGCTGAGCACTTTCTCTAATACCACTTATTGGATGAATGTAGTTACTTCGTTATTTTTAAGATTTATTAAAATTCTTTCTAAGTTCACTTATGTTGTGCGGTAGTTTAAAAACTATATACTACTCAACTTCCCTGAACTAGTTTATCTTCAATATGTGCTGAGCACTTTACTTAGCTTAGATAAGTTTTTCAAGAAAAAATTATAAATAGAGAGAATGATGAATGAGAAGATACACTATATGTATGGTTAATCAAGATAGTAATTGAACATGCAATGTTGCAAGGTGGAATTTCAAAACTTAAAATTAACCCTAGAAGATGTCCTAAGCATACCATGGTTGATATAATCTAAGTTGAAACATTTCATAGATGCTAATAGGTTTATAAAACTTATAAAAGAAACCTAGAATCTAAGTTAAATATATTACCAGTTGAAGCGTGCATCTCACTTTTGGATGCGGCATTCCCTTAGAGCAATTCGGCAGAACTCCGTTGGCACTAACCTCCACACTAGGATAGCCTCTACGATTGATCCACAAGGATCTTAACCGACCAAAACCTTCATTGAGTTAGAACCAATTGGTAGAAAGAAGTTGCTAGACCGCTTGAAGACCAACCCGAAAATATTAACTAAGAAGGCTCACTTCAAAATAGAAAGAGCCTTCTAAAGAATTCTTCATTGCTTGGAGAAAATCATGGAGAATCTCGCAAAAAAAGATGTCAAACTTCAGAGAGAAAGGCTGAGCTAAAGTACATTAAAAGGAGGAGAAGGGAGGCCTATTTATAGGGAGGGAGGGGGGAGGTTGAAAACTCCCCTCATTTAGTAATGTGGGATGGGACAATCCCATCCCACAAATGGGCTCAACCACGTGGATCCCTAGGATCCGCGAGTTAACCCACCGCACAACCAGCTTATTGTTCGTCACTTTTCTACTGATAATATAAAAGTTCTAACTATGAACAGGTGTTGTCAGTACTGTTTATCAAATAGAAAAATGATGATAACTGCAAGTATACAGTTGCGATGTAGTTTTAAAAGATATCGATCCCACAGGGAAGGAATTCGATTCTAAGGATCAACTAGAGTTATAGAACAAAAGAAAATAAAATAAGTTGAAGGT
>CATIWQ010336027.1:0-15824 GCA_949673415.1 Euphorbia schlechtendalii | reverse complement strand
AATAGAAAAATGAAGATAACTATAAGTATATAGTTGCGATGTAGTTTAAAAAGATATCGAACCCACAGGGAAGGAACCAAGTCTAAAGATCAATAAGGAAGACAGAATAAAGAAAATAAAATAGATTTGGTATTTTGGATTGGAGGGTTAAAATGAAGAATGACTAAATATAGATATGAAAGATTAGAGAATCTAAATATATAGATTTTCCCTACGAAACAAGGATAGCAGAGAAAACATGCAAGTTCAACAAAGATGTTACGATTTACTAAACTAATCTAACAGACTCGATTCAAAATATCCAGATGTTCAATTATTTGCTGCAGAGCAACACATGAAATAACTTTTCTAAACCTAGCGCAAATGAATTAAGACAATTATATAAACCTGGACAACGTGAGTACTATGCTTAGTACGGGTCACTCTCACATAGCCACATTTAGCAAGTTACCATTCCAAAAATGTTGGCTCACTAAATAGCGTTATATCACAGATCGAGTGATTATACATGATATTTTTAACCCCAAAACTACTCTCAAAATTAACTCCAACGCATATAACTTGATTAATATAAAAGACTTAACATGAAATATGCATTATGACACATAGACATATCATAAACTTCGAAATAGAAAGTATAAGTAGAAAGCAAAGCAAAGTTGTAGGTATGCAAGTGAAAGTTAAAGTTGATTAAACCATATCCACTCTTTAATGGGAGTCGTCAATTCCTGCAATTCCTGCGTCTACTTTGAATTTGGTCTCGGCCCGTACAGAACCTCCGCTAAGATGCTATTCTTTGCGAATATCAAACAAACAAATATTGAAGAATGAAAACTTTTATTGATGAGTGATATGCAAGTACACTTATACAACAATCGCTTGAGAATATAGAGAAATATAGTGATCGAAACAAGGATTCGAATCACTTAAACATTTTCTCTCTAACACTTATGAACGTTGCGAATTCTCTATCTATACATAAACTATATCTCTCTCATGCACTCTAATGTTTTCCCTCTGCTTGATTGCAAAAAATTGTAAGGTTTGGATCCCTATTTATAGAGTTCAAAGGGTTGCGTCTATCCATACGAAGAGTTGTGTCCATTGGTGAATGATTGAATCACTTCATTGTGATTGGTTGAGAAGCTTCAATCTATCCATAATGGATAGGTACCTTTTCATGATTGGTTGATTTCTAATAGGTGTCTATTCGTTGGTAGTTGATGACGGTTGATCATCCTTATCTAGCGGTTAGTAGTTAAGAAGATTAAACTAGAAAACTGTCCAAGTCACGATCGCGATATACAAGTCGTAACTGTGAATCTTTGATTGGTAAATTTTTGTTTTGAAGAAGAACAAGTCACGACTGTGAATGGTTCTCGCGACCGTGAATTGCATTTTTCTTTAGAATTCTCCTTGTAACTTCACCGATCTTTGACAGCTTCGATCCTAAGCCAAATCTTTAAGTTCCATGCACCTTTTTCACTCTTTTTTCATAGAATTCCACTTTAGATCATTTTACTCCCAAGATTTACCTAATATCTACATTTGCATAAAAAATAACTACATACCACGTGAAGTCTTTTATATGAAGTATAAAAATGACTTAAACTATAGTGTTTAGTGTGTAAAATTAATATGATAATAAGTGTAATTATACACTTATCAACAGCTTCGACCAACCAATGGTATAACAACCTGCACATCAAGGTATCTCAAAACTAGGAACGACTATCTGCAACTCTCATATAATAGTATGGCTTCAACTCCCAAATGAAGACAACTATACAAAACCTAAAGGCCTTAAGGTAGAAGCCCGAGGAGATGTTTAAGCCTTACTTTAAAAGATGGATGGCCACTGAGGTCTTATTAAAGGATCGTCTCATCCTGTCAGAGATGATTGCAAAGTTGCTGGCCAGAGCCTTGCCAGCATATAGATAAAGGTTGGGAACGGATACCTTTTCCTCTTACAACAAGGTATTTGAAAAAGTTGAAAGACTGGAGTGGATAGTGTCTCTAGAGACATTTATGTCGCAACCCACCAACATGACATAGTTCAAGAAGAATGACTCGGGATCAGCAACCTCCAACCCCTTATAGTCTAAAGGTAAGCAAGCTGCAGTCCAACTGGTATAGTCCGAGCCAGTAACAGCAGTTAGGCTATCAAAAGAAGAATACCATGGGATTTCCTCGTATGAAGCGAATATGGGTTTCCTTTTTACTAAACTGCGAGAGTTGAAGAAACTTGATAGTATAAAGACCTATTTATCATCCAGCCTTAAAGACAAGCAAAACCTCTGCAATTACAACATCGCAGTAAGCCACCGCATGAATGATTGCAAAGACCTTTTAAAGGCCATCCAAAAGTTGGTTAAGGATGGGGTGGTGGTAGAGTCGAGGTTGAAACCGAGCACAAAAACCAACCCACTCCTGCAATTTGATGGAGCTATCAGGATGATCAATTCGGGGCTGGAAGAGAAGCACGTTGTGAGGCATATCGGGGAAGAGAGTAGAGAGTTCATGCTGGTCATTGGCACGGGGATTGATGAAAACCAAGTCTTAGATATGCTCGCCCAGTCTACTCCTGGGGTGAATTCGATGGGATTAGTTCTAATGTCTATTGAGAGCGTGATAAATGATTATGATTTGTTTGAGTCTGTGTACATTGTAGATGGAGCAAAAGAAAAAGAGGAACTGGAATTGATGAAGGTGAAGGAGAAACTGATAAGTGTATAATTACACTTATTATCATTATAATTTTACACACTAAACACTATATTTAAAGTCATTTTTATACTTCATATAAAAGATTTCATGTGGTAGTAGTTGTTTGTTATGCAAATATAGATACTAGGTAAATCTTGGAAGTAAAATGATCAAAAGTGGAATCCTATGAAAAAAAGAGTGAAAAGGGTGCAAAAAGATGCGTGGAACTTAAAGATTTGGCTTAAGATCGAAGCTGTCAAAGATCGGTGAAGTTGCAAGAGAGTTCTGATTAAAAATGCAATTCACGGTCACGACAATCATTCACGATCACGACTTGTTCTTCTTTATAATAGAATTCTGCCAATCAAAGATTCACGATCGCGACATGTATATCGCGGTCACGACTTGGATGGTTTTCTGGTTTTATCTTCTTAACTACCAACCACCAGATTAGCATGATCAACCACCATCAACTACCAACGAAAAGACACTTATTAGAAGTCAACCAATCATGAAAAGGTGCCTATCTATTATGGATTAAATCAAAACTTCTCAACCAATCACAATGAAGAGATGAAATCTTTCACCAATGGACACGACCCTTCATATGGATACACGCAACCCTTCGAACTCTATAAATAGGGCTCCAAACCTTACAATTTCATGACACACCTGAGAGGAGAGCATTAGAGTGCAAGTATAGGGTTACATATAGTGTGTGTATAGTTAGAGAATTTGCTACGTTCATAAGTGTTAGCGAGAAAATGTTTAAGTGATTCGAATCCTTTTTCCGATCACTAGATTTCTCTATATTCTCGAGCGATTATTGTATAAGTATACTTGCAAATCACTTATCAATAAAATTTTTCATTCTTCAATTTTCATTTGTTAGATATTCGCAAAGAATGGCATCCTAGCAGAGGTTCTGTATGGGCCGAGACCGAATTCAAAGCAGACGCAGGAATTGCTGGAATTGATGACTCCCATTAAAGAGTGGATACTGTTTGATCAACTTTAGCTTTCACTTACATACTTTACAACTTTTCTTTGCTATCTGCTTATACTTTCTATTTCAAAGTTTATGATATGTCTATGTGTCATAATGCGTATTTCGTGTTAAGTCTTTTATATTAATCAAGTTATATGCGTTGGAGTTAATTTTAAGACTAGTTTTGGGGTTAACAATATCGTGTATAATCACTGGATCTATGATATAACGCTGTTTCGTGAGCCAAAATTTTTGGAATGGTAACTTGCTAAATGTGGCTATGTGAGAGTGACCCGTACTAAGCATAGTATTGATGTTTTCCATGTTTATATAATTGTCTTAATTCGTTTGCGCGAGGTTTAGAAAAGTCATTTCATGTGTTGTTCTATGGCGAATAATTGAACATCTGAGTATTTAAAACTGAGTCTGTTAGATTAGTTTAGTGAATCGTAACATCTTTGTTGAACTTGCATGTTTTCTCTGCTATCCTTATTTCGTAGGGAAAATCTATATAGTTAGATTCTCTAATATTTCACACCTATATTTACTCATTTTTCATTCTAACCCTCCTACCCAAAATATCAAACTTATTTTATTTTCTTTTTTTTATCTTCCTTGTCGATCTTTAGAGCTAGTCTTTCCCTGTGGGATCGATATCTTTTAAAACTATATCACAACTGTATACTTGTAGTTATCATCATTTTTCTATTTTGATAAGGGGTGTTGACAACATCTATATTTTATGTGAACAAGTTTTTGGAACCATTGATATATAGCCAAATCTTGTGAACAAACTATTAAACTTATCAGTAGAAAAGTGGCGAACAGAAACCCATTGATTTAGATGGGTACATGTTGAAGTCCTAGAGGAGGGGAGAAAGAAACGGTGCCCGTCAGGTGGAGGGCGAGGAAATCGTATACGGTAAGGGCCCAATCAACCTGGACTCTTACCAATTGAAGAGTGTTAATAGGAAAAAAGAGCAGCCGCAGTACCCACGGCAAACACCCGCTGAAACAAGGGTGATAGAAGATGGAGTATTGAGAGTGACCCGTAGTGGTCGAGTTTTCAGGAACAATCAATCCCATCCAGCTTGGAAATTCATCAGCTAAAAAAGTCACAAGGGATAATACAAAAAGCCACCTCCCCCCCCCCCCGTT
The DNA here is from genome assembly GCA_949673415.1 of Euphorbia schlechtendalii. NCBI lineage: Eukaryota > Viridiplantae > Streptophyta > Magnoliopsida > Malpighiales > Euphorbiaceae > Euphorbia > Euphorbia schlechtendalii. Next base: position 10,972 of record CATIWQ010336027.1, on the reverse strand, counting down.
GTTAATGAAGATGAGTTGGAAGTGGACCCCTTAGTCAACCAGCTTAAGAGCACTCAGTCCAAATACAACATCTGGCAACTTTTGCGCTTCTCCGAGGCACATCGCCGAGGGTTAGTACAGAAGTTAATGGAGATGGAAGCAACACTGACTACTTTGGTGGTTGAAATGTGCTCAGCTATAGGGGAAGGGATACCCTTGAAGAAAAGCCCTGCCATCACATTCGACTTGTCGGACCTGCAACCAGAATAGCAAAACCAAAACAAAGCCCTCTTTATCAGTGTCAATATGTTTGACAGGTCAATCCCCTGCATCATGGTGGATGATTGTTTGGCTCTGAAACTTATGCCCCATTGAAGGTGCTACCTTACCTGGGTTTGAGTGAAACTATGCTGGAAAGGTCGGACACTATTATCCAGGCTTATAATGACTCTAAGCGCTGGGGGTTTGGAACATTCACTACGACCGTAATAGTAAATGGGGTAAAATCTAAAGTAAAATTCACTGTGCTGGACATACCTGTCTCATACTCCCTGCTACTGGGAAGACCTTGGATCCATGCCCTTGGTACTGTCCCCTCCACACTCTACCAAAAGAATAAAGTGTTTCATCAAGGGAAGCCAGTTACTATAGAGGCGGATGAAGAATCCGCAATGGTGGCAGCAACTTTCATGGAACAAGGCCTAAGGGTGGCCATGATTGGCAACAAGAGGTAGATAAGAAGATGACAATTCCTAGGGGCTACTGCTACTTCTCGGCAGGTCTGAAAAGAATTATGAAGAAACAAAGATTTGTTCCGGATAAAGGGCTCGAAAAATATCACCAGGGGATGTTGGAAGCCATTGATCCTCTCCTACTAACCCCTAGAGCTGGACTGGGATTTACTCCCAAACACAAAATCTACAAGCACAAGTGACCATCATTCTACAACATGGTTAGCGTGTGCACCATTGAAGGGGAGAAGCAATACTTGGGGGATAGTGAGCCTGTGACTGTAGGTGGAGAATCCGTGCTGGGATTTGAAATCTTCGGTGATGTATACGATTTTGCAAAGGAGTGCATGTTGGCTCTGATAATTGAATCTATGAATGGTTCAGAGGAAGTTAAGTGCCTAGAAGGGGCTAGCACGAAGTAAGGGGTATAGGTCATGACCCCTGAAGTGGTTATGGTGGCTGCCAAGGGTAAAGGAAAGTCCAAGATGTTCGTTCTAGACGAACTTGAATCTGAACCTATGGAGAATGAGGTCCAAGATGCTCTTTAGGCCATCACCAAGGCCCTCATAGTGCTTATGAAGAAGAAAGAGGGAGGTGTTAAGGATCAGCTAGCCGTAGCCACAAAGGTGATCATCAAAGCTACCGCCCAGGAAAAGAAGGCCACCCTTGCTAAGCCCACTCTCCAAGAGCCAGCTCCCATCACAAATGAAAACCCTCTGCCTATGGAGGAGAATGATGTTAATGATGTAATTTTTAATATTTCAAATGTATTTGACATAGATAATTCAGCCTATGAGGCATTTTCATCAATGAATAAGAACTTTGCTTACTTGTGTGATGTTTCACCAGATGGAAACATGAATTTTCATGATCATTCACATAACATTTTTAGCATAACTGATACCTCATTGCATGAAATCAATTTAAGTACGGATGAATCACCTAAAATGGTGATGATTTCAAGTGATCTGACTCCTAAGGTAGAATGTGAGATAAAGAATGTACGTAGAAAACACATGGTAGTGTTCGCATGGTCCTACGAAGACATGCCGGAGGTTGATAGAACAATCGCTAAGCACAAAATCCCCACCAATCCATGGGTCAAGCCAGTTAAACAAAAGCTACGAAGATTGCGAACTGAGTGGGCCGAGAAGGTGAAAGTGGAAGTAGCCAAGTATTTAGAAGCAAAGTTCTTGGAAGTGGTGGAGTATCTTACATGGTTCACCAACATTATACTGGTTGCAAAGAAGGATGGGAAAGTTCGGGTATGTGTAGACTTTCGGGATCTGAATAAAGCCACACCAAAAGATGACTTCCCTCTGCCCCATATAGATGTCTTGGTCGACAACGCTGCTTGGGCTACGATGTACTAATTTATGGATAATTTCTCAGGGTATAATCAGATCCTCATGGCTATCAAGGACAAGATTAAAACCATCTTCATCACCGAATGGGGGGTTTACTGCTATAGAGTCATTCCTTTTGGGTTGAAAAAATGAAGGGGTAACCAATCAAAGAGCCTCGACAGCCCTATTACACGACTTAATTCACAAGGAGGTAGAAGTGTATGTGGATGATATTCTGGTCAAATCAAACACTCGGGAATAACATCCAGTTATCCTCGATAGGTTTCTCACCCGAATCGAGAAGTACAACCTATGTCTCAATCTGAAGAAGTGTGTGTTTGGGGTCACCTCAGGAAAGCTACTAGGGCATATAGCGAGTCAAAGGGGCATAGAGATGGACCCTGATAAAAGCCAAGCCATTAGGGAGATGCCTGCGCCAAAGACAGAGAAGGAAGTACGGTAATTCTGTGGATCCCTGCAGTATTATGAGCACGGGATTTTGTACCAGTTCGCGCGTTCAATGATGATGGCTTTTTGGGATATTTATCCTCGAATCACACATTTTTCGACAATTCGACGATCTTAAAATGGGAGTCTTCCTCGTCTCTGAATTTAAAAGGATTTTTCTTTTTTTTTCTCCTTTAATTCAGAAATTAATTAAAAAATATAAAAATACACATAAAATCCAAAAACACCACGGTAAACTGGATCTGGGGGCCTACATCGCCAAAGGTGGGTAAGGTAAACCCCGCCAAAAGGCTTCGGCGAGGCAAGCCTCGCCAAAGCCATTAGCAAGGAAAGCCTCACCAAAGTCCTTGGCTAGGTTGCCTCGCCAAAGAGCTTGGCCAGAGACTTTGGCGAGCTCGCCAAAGTCTTGGCAAAGAGCCTTGCTAGACTTGCTCTGGTGAGCCTCCTCGTCGAAAAATCCTACCTTTTTTGGATTTTCAAGATTTTCCTCCAAATAGTCTGACATTTTTGGATTGAAGGGGGCTCGAAATTTCAGAGAAAATTCTTCTTTTTTTGGAACAAAAAACACTGAAAAATACTACAAACATTTTCTTTTCTTCTAATATTTTCTTGGATCCAAAACACATTTGGAACCTAAATTTCTTCATCTTAAAATCAAATTTCTTTATCTATTTTTCATGAAAATATCCTCAAATATTCTTGGGTCTAAAACAAATTTAGAATTCGAGTCTGATTATCTTTTGGATAAATAAACACTTAGTTTTCCACATTAAACCACATTAAACCAAAACGAACGAGGAATGCTCCTGGGGATCAAACGGATAAGCCGAAGTGGATTCACCCCAAAAGGGTAAAAGCCTCTGAGTTCCTAGAGCTACGTATTTCGTGCTCTTTTATTTCTTTCTTAATTTCTTTTACATGTGGACCTACGAATTATTTCATTTATTATTATTGTAAACGTTGTAATTCTCTTCTTCATCTTTTATTTCTTTTTAATTTTTATGTTCGAATACGCCAATGAAGGGAATTAAAATTATTCCCGGATAACAGACCTCACCTTATGCCATGCGATCATTTTCACTAATAAAATTGATCAACATACGTGTAAATAAAAATGAACTATTTTTATTTAAAATAACAACTTTAATCATCGATCTTTTAATTAGGCCACACGGGGCCTCGCTAAAATCAAATCGAACATACATGCAATATCTCGTGCTAACCTTTGTGGGGGCAGGTTAAATGTATGCCTAGGATTTTATTTTCCTTCGGGTATTGCATATATTTTTGAGAAAATGTAATTAATAGGTTAGCGGGCGGTTGCATTCCCCATTTTTGTAATTTTTGTAATCTTTACTTTTCCGCATTTATTTTCCGCATTTACTTACTGTTTTGTGGATGGGTTTACTACTTTTTCTATACGTGAATCATGCACATAAACTCCAAAAAATGACCTAAGCTCGAATATGCGTATCTAAGAAAATACAGTTTTCTATATATGTAATATAATGTGATCACTTAAGAAATAAGCAACTTATCCCAGACCTGAATTTCTATGTCTTGGTGGGCCATCCCCCAGATGTTAAGCCTCACAGGACACTAATTCCTGGAAAGAGCTAATCTAGGTGGTGACTCCACACTAAGAGATGGTGGATTCGGGTTTGACCAAATTTAAAAAATGTTTTTGCTTTCTCTACCAAAACTTGTCCGGGTCCCCAACCCGGTGCACTTTTCAAACACCCCAGTGGACCGCGCCACTCATCTCTGCGCTCTCTCGGCCCACCGCTTTGTGTCATCCACTTAGTGGCGACTCCGCTGGGGATTTTTCTAAAAACTTGTTTTTTAAAGGTTTAGATTTTGGATAAGTGCTGAAAATTATTGATGACATTATTCTATTTTCTATTAATTATGATATATTCATAATAACACATTGCAGTAGAAGGGATTAGCCCATAAGTCTAAGGTACCCCTATTACCTTGAAGCTTTCTCTTGTACTAATCTGCCTCCCTGAGAAAAGATACTACTTGAGTGGGTGGAGCACTTGTTGCCATATCGCATGTACCTCCCTCAACCCATTTGAGGAGAGGCTTAGAGTGTATTTTAGTGCAACAAGAACTTTCTACATCAACAACCCATTTACAACCCTCATGTAAATAACCCATAGGCATTTTCCCTAGGGTGTTACCCAACAAACGACCATGCATTATATTTTTTCTATAGGTGCGCTCCTTAGTATCTTCATGGTACTAAGATGAACCAAACTTAGGATAGAGAATAGCCAAAAACCCTACATGCGGGAGTTTTATGGTTGGAAGTTTGGACGTTGCATGCTATGTGTATACTGCTTTCAATTTGTCACTAAAGAAATGTCATGCTAACCATGATTTTTTGTGCAGACACTTGAACGCACACACTCATGACATTAAATGTACATATCATGTTATCATCATCGGTGTCACTTACACTTAGACATAGTTGACACTTTAGATCGTGTTGCCCTAGGATAACATGAAACCAGTTAGGAACATCACTCACCCCTTTTCAGCGAGATGTCCACTTGACATCTCACTATTAGCCTGTACATGGCAAACATACCTTTCTTTTACTGTGTACTTAACCCACAAGGGGCTATAATAAATCCCACACATTATCTTTGAGATGTCCACTCGACATCCAACTCACAGGCCTTTCGGGGCAATTACACACACCAAAAGCCCAAATGGGGCAAATACCTACTCAAAATAATTTTTTCCTACATTAAAGGATATCCCAGTTTATATCCTAACCTAAGTCCACACAAGGAAAACTTACTTTTAAAGTCCTACCTTACCAAATTGCCAAGGGTATATGCTTCATACTTGTGATCACGGGATGTTGTACAAGCTCACGCGTTCAATGATGATGGCTTTTCGGGATATTTATCCTTGAATCACACGATTTTTGACCGTCCGACGATCTTCAAATGGGAGTCTTCCTCATCGCTGAATTTAAAAGGACTTTAATTCAGAAATTAACTAAAAAATATAAAAATACATAAAAAAACACAAAAAATGCCACTGAAAACCGGATCCAGACTTGCCAGAAAGCCTAGCGAACCTTACTAGACTCTGGCGAACCTCGCCAGGGGTCTGGCGAGGCTGGCCAGCCTCACCAAAGGTGGTTGGCAAGCTCGCCAGCCTCACTGGTGAGGTCGCCAGCGAGTTTTGTGAGGTCGCCAAACTTTTTGGCCACCCCGCCAAACGTTTTTACCTTTTTGGATTTTCCAGGATTTTTTCTATAAATAGTCAGACATTTTTGGATTGAAAGGGGCTCAAAAATTCAGAGAAAATCCTCTTCTTCAGATAAAAAAAATGCAAACAATAATTTCTTACTTTCTTCTTTTTTTTCTCGGATCCAAAACACATTTGGATCCCAAATCTCTTCATCTTTTAATCAAATTTCTTCATCTATTTCTCCTTAAATCCTTAGATATTCTTGGGTCTACAACAAATTTAGAACTCGAGTCTGATATTCTCTGAGTTCCTAGAACTGCGGATTCCGTGCTTTCATCTGCTTCATTTCTTTCTAATTTTTATTTTTTGGCCTATGAATATTTTTATTCATTATTATTCTAAATAATGTTGTAATTCTCTTCATCTTTTATTTCCTTTTAATTTTTATGTTAGAGTACCCCCACGAAGAAAATAAAATATATTCCCGGATAACAAACCTCACCTTATGCCATGCAATCATTTTCACTAATAAAATTGACCAACATACATGTAAATAAAAATGAACTATTTTTATTTAAATTAACAACTTTAAAATCTTCGAGGTTTAAATTAGGCCACACGGGCCTCGCTAAAATCAAATCGAACATATGTGATATATCCCCTATGCTAACCTTTGTGGATGCAGATTAGATGCATGTTTAGGATTTTATTTTTCCTTTGGGTATTGCACATATTTTTGAGGAAATGCAATTAATAGGGTAATGGGCGATTGCATCCCCCGATTTTTGAAAGCTTTGTAATTTTACTTTCCGCTTTTACTTACTATTTTATGGATGGATTTACTGCTTTTTCTATACGTGAATCATGTATGTAAACTCTAAAAATTACTTAAGTGCGAATATGCATAACTAAGAAAATACGGTTTTCTGTAGATGTAATATAATGTGATCACTTAAGAAATAAGCAACTTATCCCGGATTCGAATCTCTATGTCTTGGTGGGCCATCCCCCGGACGTTAAGCCTCACAATACTCTAATTCCTGGAAAGAGCTAATCCAGGTGGCGACTCCACACTAAGTGACGACGGATTCGGGTTCGTACAAATCTAAAATGTTTTTCGCCCTCTCTTTCAAACCTTTTTATCGGGTCCCCTACCCGGTGCACCTTTTTCAAACACCCCGGTGGACTGCGCTTATGAAATTGCACCCTCTCGGCCCACCGCTCCATGTCACCCACTCACAGTGGCGACTCTGTTGGGGGCTTTTTCTAAAAACTTATTTTTTCAAAGGTTTTAGATTTTGAATAAGTGCCGAAAATTATTGATCACATTATTCTGTTTTCTCTTAATTATGACATATTCATTATAATGCATTGTGGTAGAAGGGATTAGCCCACAAGTTTAAGGTACACCTATTACCGCGAAGCTCTCTCTGGTACTAATCTGCCTCCCTGAGAAAAGATAGTACTTGAGAGGGTGGAGCACTTGTTGCCATATGGCATGTACCTCCCTCAACCCATTTCGGGAGAGGCTTGGAGTGTATTTTAATGCAACAAGAACCTTCTACATCAACAACCCATTTACAAACCTCATGTAAATAAACCGTAGGCATTTTCCCTAGGGTGTTACCTAAACACGCGATCATGCATTATATTTTCCTGTAGGGGCGCTCCTTAGTATCCTCACAATACTAAGATGAACCAAACTTAGGATAGAGACTAGCCAAGAACCCTACACATGGGAGTTGTATGGTTGGAAGATATGACGTTGCATGCTATGTCCTAAGTGTATACACTGCTTTCAATTTATCCTTGAACAAATGTCATGCTAACAACCAATTTTTTTGTAGACACTTGAACGCACACACTCATGATATTAAATGTACATAGATACCACATACACTTAGGCATAGTTGACACTATAGATCATGTCACCCTAGGATAACATAAAGCCACTTAGGAACATCACTTACCCCTTTTTAGCGAGATGTCCACTTGACATCCCGCTATTAGCCTGTACATGGAAAACATATCATTCTACGTGATGTCCACTTGACATTTGACACTTAACCCACAAGGGGAAATAATATATCCTACACATCATCTTTGACACGTTCACTCGACATCCAACTCACAGCCCTTCCAGGGCAATTATACACACCAAAAGCCCAAATGGGGCAAATACCTACCCAAAACCTTTTTTCCCACATCAAAGGATATCCTAGCTAATCTCCTAACCTAAGCCCACAAGAGGAAAACTTACTTCAAAAGTCTTACCTTATTAGGGTATACGCCTCATACCCGAATCATTCGCCCACACGAGGTAATAATTCACGTATCACCACATACCCTCAAATAATGATGACCACATAGGTATCCAAAAACTTTGCCCTAATTGGGCGAAATAACCAAATCATTCATTAGGTAGCTACATATGGTAGTTATTTTCATTTTATTAGGGTATGTCACACCGCTTACCCGAAACAATTTTGACCTCCTCATCCCTAGTCATAATACAAAACCTCAAACCATTGACCTATTACCACACAAGTAGCTTAGTCAACTCACTTACACCACTCATATTACGATGTCTCACCGACATTGTACAAATCTCAAATCCAACCCCCATTGTTGGATTATTCATTTCTACATGTTTTCATTTTTACCTAACGACTAACCTGTTTGTTTCAAATGGATTGACATACATGTTATTCACATCACAGCATGCTAACCCCTTGTGAATGCAGCCATAACATTAAAAATCTCATGCATTACCCGCATCATGAGTCATATCACTAATCTTACATGCACGGTCTAATATTCTACTTGTGTATCAAGGGGGCTTGGAAGAGGCCTGCTCACCGCTTGGTCCGCGTTTCCCCAATTATGGCTAATATGGAGGGGGTTCCATACACTAATTCAAGCGAGGACTTGGGTACAGACTCAGATTCGATTCAACGCACATCTGTTATAGCCAGTCCACAAGGAGAAGGTGCAAGGGAAGATCAACCTGTCCGTACGGGATAAAAATCTCAGCAGTCGTCGGTGAGCGCTGAGATTGCAGCTGCCATAAACACCTTTGCCAACAGCAAACAGCTAGCTACGCTCATTCGCCAACACATCGGGAGGGCCCAGAATGCAACGTCCAACCCTGAGTTCACCCTTTACAAAGTCAATCCAACAAGGGGACCTCCCACCTCACACATGGTGCCCCCAACTACCTTTTATCAGTTCAGGGCAAGACAAAGTCAGCTCAACCAGACTCCGATTGGGCAGCCAGGATATAACTTTGCCAATCCTTCCAAATTCTTCCCTAGAAAAATTGTTCAGCCAGTATTCGCACCAGGGCCTTTGTACTAAGGAATGACCCAACACCCTATTCCTAACTGGAGTACGTCGGTCGCCTCACTATTCCAGGCACCTCAATTGCCCCCTTTCACGGCATATCCTCAGGGGTAATATGGCTCTTATCCAAGTCCAGGGAACGTCATCCTCCAACAACTTGGCATGGCGAAACTATGGCAACAGTTCTTGGCCATTCACGATGGCCACCTAAGGAACACGTACCCTGCACAATAGACAATTAGGGATGAAGACAGCTTACCCCCAAACTTCACAATGCCGCAGTTTGAGAAGTACGTAGGATCTGGTGACCAATGGGCTCACTTGACGCATTATCAGATAGTGATGACAGCATTGAGGGTCAGCGATCGAATGATGGCTAAGCTCTTCGTTGTCACCTTAGGCCACCCCATCAATGAATGGTAGAGCCACCTTCCGCTAGACATAGCTACCAATTGGAATAGCCTCGCTCAAGCTATGTTGGAGCATTATGGTTTCAACTCTCAGTTGGAAACCATAATGCAACATCTGGAGGCTATAAGGTAAAGGCAGGGTGAGAGCTTCGAATCATACTATGCATGTTGGATGGCCACACAGGTCAGGCTTCGGGCTCGCTTAACTCTACCAGAGATGATAACCGAGCTACTAGATGGTGCACTACCATTATACAGGAACAAGTTTGGGTCAGACATCTTCTCGAGCTATTAAGAAGTGTTTGAGAAGGCGGATAGGATGGAGCAATTTGAATCCATAGACACATCCGGGGGGATTAGCACCCATGAATAATTATGTAATAAATTAGCATTTAGCTACTTAGCCTACGAGGCTTCTTGTGAATTATCTTTGAATAAATTGAACATTGTCTATTTGCTTGAAATTTTATCAATGACATCACACATTCTCATAAACATATACATATTGTTTTCAGCACATGCGACACATCATTTCATGAAATTAATTTGGGTATAAATGGATTCCCTAAAAATTCAAATGATTTGACTCTTGAGATAAAGTGAGAGATAAATACATGTACTTAGATAACTTGTGATAGCAATTGCCTCATCATACAATTACAAAAGATCAAGGGAAAGATCTCCAAGCACGAAAAGCCCACTGACTCAATCAAGAGAATGAAGCATGCAAAGATCAAAAGGATTGGAGCTAGAATAAGGCTAAAATATTAACCAAGCAAGTTGGGACCAAACAACAAGTGTAATGCCACAAAGAAGGAGTCGAAGTATTGAATACGTCAACAACTCCATCACCTCCATTCATAAGACCAAACAACCAGCGCACTGCCATAGAGAAGGAGTCGGATTGTTGAACATGTCAACATCTCCATCACACGGATCACCATCATTTGTGGGATAATCAAACAAAAGATAATACCAAAGATAAAAGGAGGCAGATCGTTGAACACGTCAACAACTCCTTCGCATAGCTCACCGTAATTTGTGGGGCAATTGAACCCAAAAGGGAGCACCGATGATCAAGACTCATCATCACATACACCTCAAGCAAACAAAGTGATGCGAGCACCAACTAACTAATCAGTCAGAAACGCTGAACGAGATAACAACTGAAGTTGTGGACATGGACGTCGACTGATCTACCAAATCAACCAAGTCTTACACAATTGTTATCACACATATGTGAAAGAAATAAATCTATAAAAATCAGTATGAACAAAAAAGTAATTTTTATTTAGCCTATCAATTAACACATGGTTAGTTGAAGAAAAATTAGGGCTTCTTTTCAAACCACAAAAAGAATAGTCCGCTGAGTTGAAAACCCAAAAAGGGTGGCTCAGGCAAAACTTAGACATCGAGAGAACCACATTGGTTAGAAAACCTGAAAAGGCTAATTGATGGTAGGAGTCAAATCGTTTGAAACATT